>VYZQ01008902.1:0-41626 GCA_013400655.1 Mystacornis crossleyi
CGGGGGCCGGCGGGAGCGGCGCGGCCATGGAGCCGGCGCTGGGCCCGGAGTTCGAGGATTCCCTGTTCGCGCCGAGCCGGGAGCGGCGCTCGGGCGGCGGGGACGGGGCTCCCTGCGGCGCCAGGCACTGCGAGCCCCGCGTGAGGAGCCGGGGCGGGCGGGGCGGGCCGTGACGGGTCTGTGTGCTCTGTGTGCCCACAGTGGTTCCGCGGCTCATGACGGGTCTGTGTGTGCTCTGTGTGCTCTGTGTGCCCGCACTGGTTCCACGGCGCGGCCCGTGACGGCTCTGTGGGGTCTGTGCGTGCTCTGTGTGTGCTCTGTGTGCGCGCACTGCTTCCGCCGCCCGTGACGGCTCTGCGTGCTCTGTGTATGTTCTGTGTGCCCGCAGTGGTTCCACAGCGCGGCCGACGGCGGGGAAGGCGCCGGCGGGGTCACGGGCAGCAAGTTCCGAGCGGACTGGGCGTTCCGGCAGCGGGACTTCGAGGTATTTCCAGAGCGCTCGCACGGGCTGGGGGTAGTTCTGGGGACAGAAAGTGGGGCGGTCCTGCAGTCCCCGATGTGCTGCGCCAGGGTGAATGTACATTATGTACCGCGGCCTGCGGGTCTGGCGGCCGTGCCGCGGTTAATCCCGCTCCGGGTTCGTGCTGAACGCGGGGCAGCCCCGGGCAGGGCCGGGCTGCGGCCGGGCAGCGGTGGCGATCTGTGCTGCCACGGTCCATCCGGGAGTCAGCCTGGAGCAAACTGGGCAGGAACGCGGCGCTGCCCCGGAACTGATCCCAGGCAGGCGAGCGCATCGCAGCAGTTCAGCCGTGAGCGGAGCTGGTGTCTGTGGCCGGGGAAGTCATGGTCAGATTTTGGTATGTGGGTTTCTGAGCTCCTGGGGATAAGGCCGTGTCCCACAAAGACTGTCAGATCGCTGGCACCACGTGGCTGCGGGTCACCTTTCTCAGAGCTCCCCCCGCTGTCAGATGAAAGCTGCAGTGGCCGTCGGGCTCCTGCCGGTCGAGGAGCAGCCTCTCCATGACTTGTCCCAGGTCTCTGCTGCCTCCGTTCCCTCCGGAGGGCCGGTTGTGCCTTTGCTGCGTGGATGTTGCCCCTGTCTGTTCCTGCCCCCGCTGGTCCCAGACCTCGCCTCGCTGTGTATATCCTGAGCCGCATCCCTCATTAGCGATGCTCTCCTGACTTTTGCAGTCCTAGTTGCAGGATCTAGTCTTTCGTTACATTGTTTCCTTGTTGAAATCAGCATCTCCAGCCCTTGTTTCAGGTGTAGCTTCTTGTTCCGGCCTATGGTTTGCATTACAGGCTCCCTGATTTCGAAGTCCTCCAGCTGACTTCTGACTGTACACCTTTCACCTTGCCCATTGGATTTGTGGATCTTTTTGTGTCTCAGTTGCCACTGATCCTAATGTTATTCCAGCACCACTGTAGCCCTGTGTATACCTGACAGATGTTTTCTAGTCTCAGCTGAGATGCCCTGAAGTGATTCATAAATGGGTGCTGATAGCTGAGCTGCCTCAGGCTGCCATCAGATGTAGCTGCTGACCCTCAGGAAAAGCAGATTTCTCCTTGCTGTGGTTCTCAATCAGGAGAAAATAACACCTCCTTAGATCTGCTAAATGAAACAGACCATTGCTTCCTAACTCTTCTGTTGCAGTGATTCATGTTAGAAATGTTTTCAGTTTTATTGCTAACCTAGATCACTCGTGGAACAAGAACCAGAGCTTGATTACACATAAAATTACAGATTTGGAAGCACAGACCTTAGAAAGGCGGCTGGAAATGTGTAAATAGGAGTAGTAATCTCTTCTCTCATTGTCAGTGGTTTTTTACTTCAGGATAGGCCACTTGATAGGAGATGTCAAGGACAGCAGTGATCTAAGCTGTGCTTGTTTTTAGGATATAGACGACTGTAGAATCTGCTTGGGATTCATAATGCCCAAACCTTGCCAGGTTATTTCCCTTTGTCACATAACAGGGCGAACAGGGTTGTCCTCAACCCTCTGATCCATTTTCACCAGGGGCTGCTGCAAGCACTGGGCAGAGGGGAGCTCCCTCTTTTGCTTAAGAAGGAATGTGGGCTCAGCATCAGGAAAAAAAAATATTTCACCATTTTGCTAGGAAGTATTTAGGGTGTGTTTCCTAGAAGCTCTTTCTGTTAGAACCATTAAAGTTTGCAAGAAATAATTAAATACTCATTTTGAGAGATGGGAGAATGAGCACTGCTCTTTAGTCTTCTCTCTGAGCACTTACACAAAGGGAGAGAAATCAAGATTCCAGACTTAGCTTCACTGAATACTTAATTTAATGTATTTAGATGTTAATTGGAGTCCTGGTGAGTGCCCTGAGCATTAAGCTGCAGAAGTATTGCTCATTCTTGCCTTTTTCCTTAGCCCAATTAATATTTATTTCATGTACATTAAAACCAGCTTACAGGAACGACAGAGATTCACCTTCCTTGTGGTATTCTCTGATTTACTGATTATTTGAGGTGAGGTACTTGCAGGTTCAAACCTTCTCATGGAGAATGTCATGATTTTGAACACAAGGTCCCACAGATTTAGGATGAGCGCTCCGATCACTGAACTGGGGGAAAGATGCCTTGTGTCACATACTGCCCAGGTCAGGAGATGATCCCTTCTGGATGAAGGCTGGTGAGAGAGAGGTGGGCAGATGAGTGGTGAATCCTGCTGGGGCCTAAAGATGAGTTAGAATTGAGGCTGCTCATCACTGTCTAGACTTGGCTGTGTAGTACTGGGGCCTTGTCTCTTGCTGGCGCAGGTAGTAGCTGAGTCTGGAGAAATGCAAATGTAGACTTCAGGTTCTGAATTCCCTTTGTGACTGTAGTCATAAAGAAAACGGGCTGTCAGGCTTGCTTTTAAATGCAAATCTCTCCGTGTTTTGTTGGGTTTTCTTCCTGTCGATGCTCCTAGAAAGCCCTGTGTGAATACTCAGACTGCCTGCTACTCTTACCTGCCAGCAACATTGCAATGAAACGGGATGTCCAGGAGGGCCAGGCTCGGTGTTTATCTCGCCTAGGAAGGCACAAGGAGGCTCTGGATATTGCAGAAAAAATGGTAAATAATGCAGTCTTTCTTTCAGGCTTTGAACATGAAAACATTGCCAGTAGTTCTTTTATACTGGCCATTTTCTGGAAAAATCATTTTCATGTGTATAATCCTTCAGGATCTTCAGCGCTCAGAGTATTTGGTAAACAGAGGGTAACTGTCACTGCAGATATAATCACTCTTTAGAAATTGGAACACCCTGTACCACAATGAGCTCCCTGTGCAGGGAAACTGGTAGTCCTGGAAGGGACTAAATATCATGCTCTGCCAGGCAGAATTAATGCAATGTAATAGGAATTATAAGAAAGGGAATAAATGAGTGCTTAAATCTTTCCACTATACAAGTGACAGTTCGAAACTCCCTTTTATTTCCCTATACTTGCTGCCAAACTGCCACCAAGAAGAGTATCTAGCCACAAATTGAGTTTTTCCCATAAAGGAAAATGTCCAGAGGCTCTGAAGTCTGCTAGAATATTATTGATGGTTTTTATATTATATAAAAGGTATTTATACTGCAAAGAAAGGAAGCTGTAGAACATTCTGAAGGCAAATTAAAAAATGACAACATTTAGGGCCTTCTTGCCTCTCAGACTGGGACAAGGCAGATAGAGGGAATGCTGTCAGCTTGAGCTGTGCAAGATCTGTATCCCATTGTATCATTTTAAATTCAGAGCACCATTTTGTGCAGTTTAAAAATTACCTTGTGATATTTGTATGTCATTATTTAGGGAGACATTTTCTTAGGCTCTGAAGGATGATTCTGTTCTACTCCTGATTTTAATCTATTATCTTTTGTTTCTAGAGAAACAGCGCTACTAACACAGATCACTTAACGATGGTTCTCAACCTGCAGTTTTCCATTTTCCAGGGTCTGGAAAATGTAGAAAAAAAGATCATGTGTCTGCAGCAACTGATCTGCTTACATCCTTTCAATCCCTGGTTCTGGAAATTACTTGCTGAAGCTTATATGAGCCTTTTACAGAATCTGTCTCCATTAGTCATTCCAGAAGCAAATCTAAATCAGTCTGAAGAGGTCTGTGTAAGTAATAGCAGTTTCAAAACGCCAACTGGTAGAGAGATTAATTTGCAGCCTCACAGATCAGACGGCCAGAAAGAAGGCCCTTGGTTCAGCCATGCTGCAGAAACAAGGGGGGAGAATGCAGTGACTTGTCCCAGCAGCCAAGTGGTGAGAGAATTCCTCTGCACTTCGGGAGAACTGGAAAGGACAGGCAAAGAGAGATGCGCAGACTCCAAGTCCTGGAAGCAGAACATGTCAAAGAAAGTTGGGATAAAAGCATGTGCCTCGTTCATTAGAGCAAGGTAACTGTATGTATTCTTAGAATAATGTTAAGTTCACTCGGTCAAGAACAATGTAAAGCGTATTTTTCCCAGTTGTTGTCTTCAGTTTGCATTTTCAATTTAAATGTTTGTTTCAGAGTTGGCAGCAATAACTTAGAAGCAACCTACTATTGCTTCAGATCTAAAAAGTAAAATCTACTTAGTAGTGGCTGTGAAGAGTCTGAATCTGAGTGGGAAGAGTAAACCAGTGTCACGCACAGTGGAGAAGTAAAGAGTTTTTTAATGAGCTTATAATGTGAATCTTTTCAAGTAATTATATACAAAAGGGTCTGTTCTTCAACAAATGCTCCTTCTAGACCATTGCTGTTCCCTGGTCTGATATTAAAGATGCAGCAGCAGAAGTGCCCCAAAGGGAAGGCATAGCCAGTCTTCCTTCTGTGAGTGCCACATGTCTTATTTGCTTGAAGCCTCATGCTTGAGTGGAAATGTATTTTATAATAATACCCCAATCTGCATAATGGATGAGGCTGGAAAATGAACTCTGTGACAACTGATTGACAGGGCTGCATTAAAATGCTCTTTCCTTTTCTTCCCCTTCTTCCTAAAACTCTTGCATACAGCAAAAATCCCCAAAACATAATCTTTCAAAGAGATAATTAGGAACTGATTTTGTTAAAATAATCTTGGATGGTTTTTCCCCCTCTTGCCTCTCAGTAACATGTCAGTCATTGAATGTTTTTAAAAGCATCTTATGAATGTTCAGAAATGTTTACAGAGAACACTTTATAATTGTCCAACTGGGGCAAGATTTAAGAAATGAAAAAAACCCAAATAGTAGCTTTTAACTGTACTCAGACTAAGAGATGAAGACTTTAATTGCTACTCAGAAAAGGTTAATTGATTTAGTACTGATATTGAATATTGAAGCTACATTTATATTAATAATTTGTGTTGCTTGTTTCAGTGTGTGTGGTTCAGAACTGAGACAGTTACAAATGGTGGCATTTCCTTGCTTGGCTGCACAGTTTCACAGAGTATTACTGTGGTTTATATTTGCAGATACACTTGTCCAGGATAAGCTTCTCCCCTGCCCAAGGCTTATGCAGGTTGTCTAATATTTTCAGGTCTATTGGATTTTAAGTGGGATGTAGATGTTGTATAAACATACGTGCAGGATAAGTTGCACCTGGAAAAGGGATGTTAGTATTGCTTTTTGTAGGAATGAGGTTCTCTGTTAATGCATCATGAATAATTGACTTTCATAGTTTTGAAAACAAATTGGAGTGGGTTTTTTTGTTTAATTTTCATTATTATTTCATTCTTTTTTATACTATGTTGATGCAAATTTTGAGACAAAAATGTTTATAAATTAAAAATATTTTCCATTTTTACTTGGAACCAACAAATCATCTGTAAATTCAGTAAAGTTTTGACTGGGTGATTCATACTTGTAAATTTTGATGTTTATAGTGTTCAAATGGAAGTTTTCATCTCAGATCTTGAGTCTTTTTCTTAAAAGTGCACACCATTATTATAACACCAGCTTCACTTGATTTCAGTAAATGGGATAAAAAAAATTGTTGTTCTTCTTTTTGCATGAAGCTTGAATTAAACACATTTTCAGTAATAACACTGCTAAGTTCTAATAGGCCCTTGGTTGAATATTGTAGAATCATAGAATTCCAGGTTGGAAGGGACCTCAAGTGTCATCCTTTCTTGGCAAAAACATGATTTAGGTAAGATGGCCCAGCACCCAGTCTAGCTGAATCTTAAAAATATCCAACACTGGGGAATCCACAGCTTTCTTGAGGAGGTTGTTCCAATGATTGATCTCATTGTAAAATACTTTGCTCTTGTGTCCAGTTGGAATCTCCGCAGAATTAACATACACCTATTTTCCTTCATCTTTTTCATGTGGTTCCTTGTATAAAGGGAGTCTCCATCTTTTTTGTACCTGCCCTTTAAATACTGAAACATGGTGAGGAGATCTCCCCTGAGTCTTCTCAAGTCTGGACAAACCCAGTTCTCTCAGCCTATTCCCAAATGGCAGGCTTCCCAGGCCTTTGATCACCTGTGGCCATTCTCAGGACCCTAATAAATTCTCTAAAACTTATCTCTACAATAATGCCCCCAGTGAATTTCAGTGAGTTCACAGGAGATCATGCAATTTGTCTCTCTGTAAAATAAGCATAATACTGTTAATCTCTCTTGACAGTGGGTTTGAGACAAATGTATAGATACCTAGATATTTCCTCTGCCAGCTGTTTTACACCCCTTGTGTGAGGAGGACTCTGGAAACTGCCGCTGTTCTTGCTGGTCGAGCAGTTGGCGATGACATCAACCCCTGTCGTAAGCAGAGTGTGTAACCCTCACCGGTTCATGGTTGTGACTTCTGGGGCACTGCCTGGAACATAAAACTGGTGAATGCTCTAAGAAAATATTCCATGGCCTGTGTGGGAAGGATGTTTGATATTTGTCCAAACATCCACATTTCTTGCTTTTCAGGTTCCATAAGCAAAAATGGGCTGCTCTCTTGTTAGGCCATAGTAAGGACGTGGGACACCTGATGACTCAAAGGTCTGAGCCTCACTTTTGAATGGTGTGGTGACTATATGGGGACAAAAATGCACAGAGCAACCAGAGCTACTGGCATATTGTTTTATAAAAATATTTCTCAGTAGTTCTATAGCACAGATGTACGATAGCCGTAGTAGATTGATAACACATGTATTGACTTCTTTGCAGTAGACTACAGTCAGGAAGAAGAGCTGTTTTAAATTAGAAATTAGAAATGTTAATGAAATTTAAATTAGAAATGTTAATTAAAGTATTAAACATTTTGGTTGGTTTTAGGTCTTACTCCTTTTCCAGCTGTGCCAATTTTTAACTGCCTTTCTCATTCCAGGCTTTTGCTTCAGCTTACCCAGTCACAACAGTCGTCCTTTGTGCTAGAGAATAACAGAAAAGGTCAAAAAGAAATTGATGACAAAGTGGCTCGACTTGGTTTCGATGAAAACTCCTTGCAGTTGATGACCAAAGTAAGAGGATGTTTCATTGTGTGCAGGGCCTCAGTTCTCTGTGTAGACTGGTTGTCCGCTAAGCACGACATTCCCCTGAGCTAATGAACTGTGTGCCAGGAAGCAAGGGAAATTAGCTGGGGCAGACTGCTGGCAGTGTGTTATCTGGAACTGACAGAGGTGCCTGTAGAGCCCTGGCCTGCGTCACACAGGTGGATTCTGATCTGCTGACATTCTGCTTTCAGGAATGTGCAGCGTTGTTAAGTTTCTCACTGGACTTGCATTTGCAGATGCATCATGGCTGTGCATTTCCTGGGATGCACATTTTATCTCAGGAATTATAGATGCCCCAAAGTGAATCACTAGTTTGAAATGGAAGTGAAGATTACTTTGATAGCCACAGCAATATTAAACACTTGAGTAAAAAGTATTAAATATTTCCAGAAAAAGCCAGAGACTTTCTTTTGCATTTCTTTGTTCTGTTTAATGTACTGGGTTCTATTTTTTAAAAAATAGCAGAGGAGGGCAATACTGCATTTAATCTCTTCACAGAGATTAAACATTTTTAGTACAATTTAAAGAGCTTCTGACTTTCGTCTTAAGGAGCAAAAAGAAGCCAGCGAGATTCTAAGTGCTGTCAGCATTACAGCTTTAAGTTAGTGACAGCCAAGCCACTGCCGGGCTGCAGGCAGTCGGAGGCATCCATGAGAGGGCAGTAGCACACTGGCTATTTCAGGGTTGGGAAAGAAACTCCTCTCCTTGCTTCCCTCGCTTGGACGTGCCCCAGGAGGAGTTCAGAGTGTTGATGCTGATGCAAGGTGAGAACTGAATGTAGAGCTGGTGTTGAGACTTCCGCTGCTATTCAGAGTGAAACCCCCCTGTGCAAGTGCAGACAGAACCTGGATGGTTGTGCAGCTCTGAGCTTTGGTCTCAGCTCTCCCTGAATGCAGAATGCCAAGGCAGGCAACTTCATTATGGCTAGGAAACTTCTCCAGGATGGTGTGTGGTTCATGTGACAAGGGCTTTGCCTGTAAAGATCTGTTATTAATGCCATGTTTGATGGGGTTTTTTCTGCAAGTTAGTTTCTTGATTCCCTTCTTCCTTCTTACTCTTTTTGCAGGCTATGGGGCAGGATCTTATACCAGAAAAACTAAAAGAGGAGTTTCAGGGTGAGGTAAAATGCATAGGCCCTTCAGCGTTGTCATCACTGGTAACTGCTTCAGTCACAGAATTTGAAATCAAATGGTTTGGTAATCTCCAAGATGATTTGTGTCACTTTGACAGACAACTTTATTCAGATATTTATCTCCCACCTTCAATAACGTAGAGGTTTTGTTGTATTTATTCTTGTATCTCCAAATGATTATGGCATGATACATGCAATAAAGTTCATATTGCATTTTAAGAATTCGTACTGTATTTCTTTTAAGAATAGATATAAATCTCTGTGTTTAAAGTCTTAACTTTGCATCCTTCGTTCACTGATTTAAAATTTTAAGGAACACAGTATAAAATCAAGCTTTCAATTCAGCTTTCAGAGGTAGCTTTCCATCATAATCCTCACCAATTTGTGCTTGAAATGCCTGTGGTTTTTTTGAGGCCTGCAGTGCTGGTGGGATGGAATGTCTTTCTGATGTCCAGTTTGAAAGTTTCTTGGTAGCAGAGTTGATGTTGTTGCGTTTAGAGCCATGGAATTAGCCATTTTCTTAAGTAATTTTTTAAATATTTCTTGATAAACATTATAGTGATTTCCTGTTCAGAGATGGGTAGCTAGAAATCTCAAATATATTTATGCTGAGAAATTGTCAATAACAATAATTCCATTATCTTTTAGGAAGGAAATCTAAGTAGTAAATATTTGACTTTAACTTAGGAGATTTTCTCTTTTGGAAGCCAAGTGTTTGTTGCAGGTGTTGAACAAGCTATAGTCTTGTGTTCAGTGTGCTTAGATGAGAGAGGAGAAAAACTGTCAGTTGTTTATATGTACTGAAGAGTGTTTAGTCAGATCATATCCTTTGTAAAAGCCTGCAAGGAAGATCTTTGCTGTGAAAACTGGCAGTGTTGTTTCTGCCTCATGCAGCCCCTTCTGTTGTGCTTTCAGTTGATAGTGACAGCACTGTGCTTCGTTTTCTGAAGCACTGGAGGTGTGTGCTTTGGGTCTAGAAGAGGGCAAAGATCCTCCTGTAGTTTCTTTCACTTGAAATAGTTTACATTTCAGACATACATGGTGTGCTCTTTGCCCATCTTCTCTTAAACTGTGAGACCATTTTTTGTAGCTTTCTGTAAAAGTGTTCTCTAATGGATGTAGTTTAAAACTAGGAGTCTCTAAGACGTACTTTGCTGCCCCTTTTCTTTCTGTGTTCCTATGTTTTCTTTCTGAAGTACTAAAGAGTGCCAAAACCTTAAATAATTCACAATTGAATGATGATTCACCATGTGTGAATTGTATCTGCTACTTTTAGGTGAATTTTAAAACTTTAAGATACTGATTAGGGAACTTAGCATGAATCATAGAATGGTTTGGATTGGAAGGGACATTAAAGATCATCTAATTCCAACCCCACTGCCACAGGCAGGAAGGAACACCTTCCACTAGACCTCTCTGGGCAACCTGTTATAGTGTCTCACCATTCTCACAGCAAAGAATTTCTTTCTAATATCTAATCTAAATCTGCCCTCTTTAAGTTTGAATCCATTCCCCCTTCCCCTGTGACTACAGGCCCTTGTAAAAAGTCCCTCTCCAGCTCTCTCGTATCCTCCCTTATGTACTGGAAGGCCCCAGTAAGATCTCCCCAGAGCCTTCTCCAGGCTGCAGAGCACCACCTCTCTCAGCCTTTCCTCATAGGAGAGGTGCTCCATCCCTCTGAACATCTTTGTGTCCTCCTCTGGACTCACTTCAGCAGGGCCAGCGCTGGGACCCCAGAGCTGGGTGCAGCACTGCAGGTGGGGTCTCACCACAGTGGAGCAGAGAGGCAGAATCCCCTCCCTCGCCCTGCTGCCCACAGGGCTTTGGATGCAGCCCAGGACATGTTTGTCTGTCTGGACTGCAAGTGCCCATTGCTGGGTCATGTCCAGCCTCTCTTCCCGCAGCCACCCCCAAGTCTCGGCAGGGCTGCTCTCGATCTGTTCATCCCCAGCCTGGATTGATACCGGGGGTTGCCCCGACCCAGGTGCAGCACCTTGCACTTGGTCTTGTTAAACCTCATGAAATTCTTCTTGAGCTTTTCCAGGTCCCTCTGGATGGCATCCCATCCTCCAGGTGTGTCAGCTGCACCACTCAGCTTGGTGTCATCTGCAAACTATCTGAGGGTGCATTCAATCCCTTCGTGTGTGTAACTGATGAAGAGATTGAACCCTTGGTGGGGTTTAGCCCTCTGCTAAGTTGACTGAAACTTCTCCAGCAAAATAGAATATTGCCTTCAGCCATGTCAAATTACTTTTGATAGTTTGGTGAGTTAATGTGATTAAACCACATCCTGGTCAGCTTGTTACAAAAGATGATGACTTGGCGAGTATCCTTGGGTGAGCATTAGTGCACCCGTAATGCACCACAGAAGATTTGGTTTAGTCATGCGTGTGCTTTGCTAGGTGGAAACTTCTGTGTGCGTTTGTGCAGCGTGGAAGTCGGGTGGCAATGAAGCTCGTTTGAAGGGCTGGGGATGCTTTTAAGACTAAGAGGTGTCGTAATTTTTCAGAAGAGACTGTCCGCAATGTGTTGTAAATTAATTACAACGTTGGCATCAACAGGAGAATCTTACAGCAAAGACAGCAAATGTGGAAAGCTTAATGCTAAATATGTCAGCAAAAAAATGAAACATGGACATCTCCCACTTTCTTCTTAAACTTAAGGTCATGAGTAGCCACATAAAAAGGCTGTAATTTGTTTTGCCTCAGCTGTTAGGACATCAGAACACAGCTTTTGTGGGACCAGGTCTGTATAGACATTCAGTGGAAACTCACCAAATTATTTGGCTCCACAAATAGCATTGGAAATGTTTTAGCAGCAAATTAAATACTTGCCAAATGTTGTCATTTTGCGACTGAGATGTCCAAAATACACAGCAGCTAGCCAAGGTAATTTGGAAACTTTTTGGTGTCTGTGCAGATCGTTTGACTTGACATTGTCTCTTGTGCTGGGAACGCAAAGGTCAACTCCCCACTGGCTCCAGGAGTTAAAGACAAGTGGTAGTTCTTAAGAACAGGCAGTATTTTCTAAAATGTAACAATAAAGCAAAAATGTTGGTTTTAACTACTGCAAAGAAAACAAGATGAATGTTGTTCTGAATGTGTCACATGGTTACTGTTCCAAATAACCAGTATTTATTGCACTGGAGCTATAAAATGTTCCTTTGTCCCACTTTTGCCTGGCTATCTCTCATCTCAGCTACTTCAGTTCCTCCTTTTTTGGCCTGCCTCTCCCTTTTTTGTGCCTCTTCTAACTCCAGTTTTCTGTTTCTGATCATGTCTCAAGAGGGGCTTTGCATTTCCATTTTGCATTGAATGCCTCATTGTTGCTTCTACGTTCCGCATCATTTTACATCTGCCTGTAATAGATTTCTTCATTATTTGGCTTTTATTATATTACTGTTGGTATTAGTACACACATCAGTACTCCATTCCGAGTTAAACAGCAAATTTCAGAATTGCACATTGCAAGTGAGAATCCACTAACAGTTACAGAGGTTTGATTTTTTATTTTAACACTTACTTGTGGTACGGGTGCTTTGGGAAGGACCCTCTGCCCCTGGTTCTGATGATCCTGAAATGATTGCTGTCTACAAACACAATCTTAATTATGTGTCTTGCTATTGAGTGTTTGAATGCTGCTGGCTTTGAGGTGAGGGAATGTGTAAGCACTGTAATTAGTTACGTTAACACAGTTTTCATCACAGAATCATCGAATGGTTTGGATTGGAAGAGAACTTCAAAGGTCATCCAGTTCTAACTTTCTTGCCTGGGGGTTGGCAGGGAACCCTCCACTAGACCAGGTTGCTCAAAGCCCCATCCAACCTGACCTTAAACACTGACAATGATGGGGCATCCACAGCTTCTCTGGGCAACCTGTTCCAGTGCCTCACCACCCTAATCATAAAAAATTTCTTCCTTGTGTCCAGTCTAAATCTGCCCTCTCTCAATTTAAAGCCATTACCAGTCATCCTGTCACTGGGTGGGGGGGTTGACCTTGGCCTGCTGCCAGATGCCCACCCTGATGCTCTCTCAGCCTGTCCTCCCCCAGCACCGCAGGGAAGGAGAAAGTAAGATGGAAAAATACGAGACCTGTGGTTCACAATAAAGGCAGTTTAATAGAGAAAAAGCAAAGGCTGCACAAGGAAACAAAAGAAAACAAAAATTTATTTATTCTCTATTTTCCATCAGCAGGCAGACATTGTAAAAATGGGGAAACAAGGGTTGTAGCATGGGGTCCTGCTTGTGCTCCCAGCCTAGAGGCCCCTTTATTGCTGGCAGTAGCAAAGGCGTTTGAGGTAGTGCCAGCTTCTCCTGCCTTCTTTCTGGTACGCATACACAAGCTAGATGAAAAATGCAAGCAAACCCATTTTGATAGCAATTTATGAAGCCAGGTGGGACTCTGTGGGCTGCCCACTTGGTGAGTGTGGTGATGGCATATGACACAGCCAGTACTGGGTGAGTTCACCCGATTGTCCTTGCAAGATCCACACTCCCTGGGAAGGTATTAAAACTGGGGACAGCATCAGTCATTGAGGGGCTCAATAGGGAAGGTAAAATGGGGCTCACTGGTGACAGAACTTCTGGGAAACTAGACGAAAATTGACAATACTTCAGGACTCCCATAAAGCTGGATGTAGTTCTGTGTCAGGATGAGTGGCTGGAACTCTGGAGGGGAGAGCCTCTGAGAACTGGCCCTGGAGAGGTTCTTTGATATGAGTCAGCTGACCTTTTTGCTCCTCATATGTGATACAGTGTAAGGCAGAATTGCCTCGTACAGCACACCCGTGCTCACTACTCCCCATCACCTTCTAGTCCATCACAGGGCAAGCTGGAAATCATTTCCAAGATCTGCTGCTCCATCACTTCCCTGGGGATGGAGGTACAGCTGGTAGGCCTAGTTAGGGTCCTGGAAAAGGAGAAGGAGTACAGTGTGCTATGGTTGAGGAAGGAAGAACACTTGGATGGTCTTTGTTTTCTTAGGGGAATAACAGGATAATACCAGGGACTGTCTGTCCCACAAAGAAAAGAAAAAAAAAAAAGCAGCAGCCTGTGGAAGAACTGGCAAACTGAAAACAGCGGACAAGGAGAAGGCTGAGGGACTCAAGGAATTTTCTGCCTGAGTTTTCACTGCCAGGCTCTCCTCCCACACCTCTTGAGTGGATAGCTCTCAAGGCAGGGACTGGGGAAGCAAGGTCCCTCCCACTGTAAGAGAAGATCAGGGTTGAGAGCACCTGAGGAATCTGAAGATACCTAAGTCTGTGGGACCTCGTGAGATGTGTCCCAGGGTCCTGAGGGAACTGGCTGGTGTAGCTGCCAAGCCACTCTCCATGATATTTGAAGTCATGGAAGTCAGGTGAAGCCCCAGGTGAGTAGAATCAGCCTGTGGAAGAAACCATCAGTGACGTGCTCCCAGGTGCACAGGCAGCAAGCACAGGGAATGTCCTCGAGCACAGGCTCCTCCAGGTGCCTCCAGTGTGAGCAGCCATTGCCAGTGGGATCCAGTGGGAGTTGTATGACCGGGCAGCAGGATGCACATTCCGAACCACATTAATGGGCAGTGCTTGCTCACAGGACACCAGCTGAAAGACCTGCAGGGCTAGTTCAGGCTGGGGAAGGGACGGGGGCACACTCTGGAAAACCCTGGCCAAGCCCAGCCTATTCATCCAGCTTAGTTCCAGGGTGTGAACACAGGGGCAGCCGTGGGTTCACAGTGCCCCGCAAACACCCTTTCCTGACAGGTGACGGTCCCTTGGGCAGTGACGCTTGCTTGCACTCTGCTCCCCATGGTGGGGACATGCACAGAATCAACCCTGAGGAGTGTCCCCATCGCTTCCACCACCAGTGGTGCTCTGACATGGCAGAGTTGCCCTCCAGAAAGCCCCAGGACTTTTCTTGGACTCTGCAGGGGCACGCGTGGGGACTTTATTGCCCTCCAGAGTGCTCTGATGCCTACATGGGCTTTGCTGGGACCTGCTGGGGGCCCCTGCTGCCCTCCACAGGTCCTCCCATTCTAAAAAAGTCTAAATATTCCCCAAAACCCACTTTCAATTAGAAATACACTTCTGTAGATAATCTGGAGATTGGTATAGGTTACATTTATTTAAGCTTTTTAGCCCCACCTAGATCGTTTTCCTTCAAAATAGGACAAAATAGGAGGGCAGCAGAGGAATCCAACAGGCCTCAGCAAAACCCAGATGAGATCCTGAGTCACTGTGGAGGGTAATTAATGACCTTTGCAGGGTGTGTGCCCAGAAATCGGTGCAGCACTGCAGGTGGGGTCTCACCAGAGCAGAGCAGAGGGGCAGATTCCCCTCCCTTGCCCTGCTGCCCACGGGGCTTTGGATGCAGCCCAGGGCACATATGGCCATCCGGGCTGTGCATGCACAATGACAGCTCCCGTCCAGTAAACCATCCACCAGTATTCCCAAGTTCTCTTCTGGGCTGCCCTCAGTCTATTCATCCCCCACTCTGCACAGGTACTGTGGATTGCCCCAGCCCAGGTGCAGGACGTTGCACTTGGCCTTGTTGAACTTCATGGGGTTCACGTGGGCCTCCAGCCTGTCCAGTTCCTTCTGGACATCTCTTCCCTCAAGTGACTCACCTGCAGCACTCAGCTTGCTGTCATCCTCAGACTTGAGGAGGGTGCGTGGTGTGGTAGCAGAGTTAATCTGAGCCCTTCCCTTGCTGCAGATGGACAGGGCAGGTCAGCACCTGCCATGGCCTTCGTGAGAGTTTATGCAGCTGTCTGTAGACGTGTTGCCCTTTATCACTAAGTGATCACGCTTGTGCGGACCTGTTGGGATTTTTAGCATAACTCATTGCTGAAATTGTAAACTGTTTTCCATCAAAACTGCAATTTCATTCACTTGATGTTCAAGTTCAGATGTTGTCTGAACCAACACAAGCTGTTTTCCCCATCCAGCTGAAATTTACTCTTAACTCACAGTGGTCCTTCCGGATAATTAGCTTGAGCCTTACCTACTTTTCATTAGCTTCGTTCTCCAAAACTTTTGTAAGCAAACTGTCTTGCCCCACAGAGATGAAAAGAGCTCCTTCATGCACGGCCTGAGGAAAAGAAGGTCTACAAACTTCTTCCCACATCCCCCTCTGTACCACCCCAGCTGGGCCACAACAGGATCAGTGAACTGAACCACATTTAGAAGGAAACTCTTAATTACTCTGTTAGGACACCTTAGTTCCGTTCCTGTTGATTTCAGAAGAAACAACATATGTTTATTCTTCATCTGGTCTTTGACTGCATGGGACTCGTTCAGCTTTTGAAAGAGAAGAGAGTGAGGTGTACAAGGCAAGAGAATATGAAGAAAAAAAGTCTTTTATTTGAATGGTTGCTATATTCAGGTAATTAAGTAGAATAATCACAGGAATGAAAATCAAATTTCCCTTCTCCCCAAGGAATCCAAAAAATGTTGCTATGTACAGAATTTACAATTATATGCAATAGTTGATTATTATTATGGACTCCAAAATTTGGTATTACTGTTTAAAACAACCATAATGAAGTTAGAACAGGATGTGTCCATCCTGTACCTTTCATAATGTTCTTTAAAACTTTACAGGTATGCTTCCAAAATGATTGCTCTTCCAAGGATGAGAAACCTTCTTCACCTGCATACAATTTTCATCATCCACAGTCTACCTAATTAAATTGTATTCCTTTTAGAGCAGGTGAGAAGTCAGGGAAAACAGGCCAGAAGTGCAAGTGTGTTTAGGGTTGTGTTTTCTGTTGGAGGCAGATGAAAGATGATACAAAGTGGGTGTGAAAAAAAAAAATCTACTGATAAATCAACAGCTGTTAGGCATGTTGGTAACTTTGGATGGAAATCTTTTGTATCATGAATTTTCCTACTTCCCCTAAGTTTTCACGGATTATTTGGCAGAAAGTTTTTCTGGTTTGGTTCAAGCTGCTGAACCTCTATAACTCCCTTTGTAACTGTAGTCCATGGGCACTACAGACACCCAGTTTATCTTTAAAAATTAAAGGCTGTGAAGAACTCGGCAATGTCTCTAACTTCATGTTCAATCAGAGAGGATTGCAAAGATCCATGTGCAATTACTCGAATTGGAATTCAGTCCTGGTGCATTACTAGTAGGACTTTGCTTCTTTAACTCAGCTTCATTTTCCAGTCTGAACCTTCCCAGCTGCTCTGCAATAAGGAAAGGTGCCCTGAGCTGGTAGGATTGGAGGTTTGTAACTAAGTGTGCTGGGACACACCTGTGTTGCTGACGAGCAGAAGTGAACGTACTGTGAATGTAAGGTGACTTCCGTAACTGGAACCGTTGGTCTCAGTCCATGTTAAGGGTACCCTTCCTAAAATCCTTGGGAACAGCCGTCCTTGCTGTGCAGCTCAAGCAGAGAGAGCTCTGAGACAGTGCTGTGGCAGGACCTATGCTTCCCTGCCAGCCCAAAGGGAGGCCCCCTAAATCAAGATTAAGGTTTGATGACAGAACAAAGGTAGCCTGCTGCTGCCAGCATCGTCTCTGCCACAGAAATAGCAGCCTTCAATCTCCTTATTCGAGTGCATAAAATGCATAGGAATAAACTGTGCCTTTCCCCCTTTCTGGACGTAAGAAAAACAGTTACTGTCCTTCTGGTACACAAATATGCCGCCAGGGGCAGGTGATAGGCAGCAGCATTTGCACTGTGAGCAGCATTATTCAGATGTGTTCTTCCTGGGATCCTGATGCACCTGAGGTTCACACATTAGCAGCCTTGGCTTTTTAATCAGGGAAATGAAGCATCCATAGGCAACAAAACAAGAGGTTTGAAATCATCCTCATTTGTATTATACAGAATTTCTATATTCATCAGTACACAAGCGATTGCTAAACAGGTCCTCACTACATTTACTTGCATTTCCAAACAAGGTGGTTATTATGCAAACAGGTTAGCTTTGTGGAGGCATCTCCAGGATGAGCTTAACCCTGTCCTGTTCGGTTCCTCTTGCCTGAGCCTTATAGGTCTGTAAATGTTCATGTTGTTATAGGGAACTGCAGAGTTTTCGGCCATGTAGTGTGGCTGATAGTAGTTAGGCTGGATGGCCTTCTGTGGAGATGGGGGCGTGAATGAGACATAGCTGTGGAAGGAGTTGACTCGGTGGAGAGGTGACTGGGGGGTGAAGTTGCTGTTGAATATGAGATTTCTTGGGGTCTGCTTGCTCTGGTGGGTGCTGCCAGCTGAGAGGCTGCTGAAGCGGTCGGAGAGGGTGTTGGCGCTTTCCTCGTCGCTGAAGGGGAGGCTGCGCGGGGGGGCCCAGCTCCTGCTGAACAGGAAGGGGAGGCTGCGCGGCGGGGACTTGGGGCCCCGCACGGGCTTGGACAGCGCGTACAGGTGTCGGAACTCCTCGTCAAACAGCTCCACGACCTGGCCCGTGAACTTGGAGAGGAGGTTGCGATGGACCTGGCCACACAACCACGTGAAGCTGGAAGGAGAGACAAGGTAAGGGTTAGAGTTAACGCCGGCCACCAGGAACTGCAGATCCCCCGCAGGGGTGATACGAAAGGCAAATGTGTTTCACTGCTGAAGCTTCTTGTCTAAACACAGGATGAAGATGGTGTCGCAGTTGAATTTCAGGTCAGTTCACATCAGTGCTCTTTGACTTGGATCAATCTTTGTTATTGCAGCTGCCTCTAAAACCTTCAAGAAACCTTGTAAAGTTATGCAACTCCCTAACGGGAGTGGTGATCCAGATCCACTGCAGGGATAAATGTCAGATACAGTACCCAAGGTTTGGGTGTCTGTTCCATGGAAAGGAGTTTAGACCCCTCTTTTGGGGACCTCTCTTCCATGCACAGTGCTTAAATTCAGGTCTTGCCACGTCTTATGTGCACACACATAAATTGTACCTTGTACCCCGCAGCATGCCATGCCACTTGGTAAATCTCAGCCACTCCAAGTGACATCAAAAAGACTAGGAAAAAAGAACCAGTCCTTTGTTTTCATTTTTCCATAATCTTTCTGCATTGGTCAAGAAAAACACATAAAACCCCAACCTTCCTGTCACGTCCCACACCACAAAACAGCTGCCACACCTGACAAATGCTTGTTTTCGTCACTTCAGAGAAAATGAAATATTTCCTACAGCATTTCCAAAAATAAGTGTAATACTTTGCTATAAAGTATGGGAGAAACACCACAATAGTTTTAATTCTGGTAGTCCAGAGACACACCTTAGGATAACCCACAGCTTTTAAATTATTTTTCTTTTATGTGCTTCCCTAATCCACTCAGCAAACATAAATTTGTGCTTTTACAAAACCACAAGCCAGCTTGATTGTGTTGTGCAGGCTGCCGTGTTGGAGCAGCAGCAGCACCAATAAAATGAGCATAGTTGAGAAAATGAAATGTAATTACTCCCTGAGCTGACCAGGGCTTGAGCTGTGCAGCAGAGGATACAGAGCAGCAGTGGATTTGAACCTGAGGTTGTCCTGTGTTGGCATGACTCTGCCATGGTTATTCCGGCGTGACTTCATTAGCTATGCTGGATTTGCACGAGGACTGCTGAGAGCCAGATTTGGCTGTAGGTGTGTGCACTTAAAATCTTTTCTTGTCATGTTTTGATAAAACTGTGAACTCCTCAGTGGGACTGACAGCCTGAGCTGATACCGAGGCAGTAAGACAGACAATTTACATCTGCTTGTCCAGAGCATTCCTAAAGAGGGTTGGGTTTGAGGTATACAGTGGTTTTATATTGTTGCTTCAGGATCAAGGGGAGGAGTGAAGAAATCAGTAGTTCAATGCCACTGGGCACCCATACAATACACACTGTACATTTTATGATTGGACATGAAAACACACAGTAAGGTACCAGAATACAGGCACTTCTCATCCACTGCGTTCAAATAATTCTCAATACGGACAAAACCTTGGGAGCCAAGGTAAAGAGCAAAGCAAGCTAACTCCCTGCTGGGTGCCTAACATCTGCTGTGCCAGCTCAACATTGCCTTTATTCACTAAGCACTGCTCTCTAAACTTTTCCATGTCCTTCATCTAACTGTTAAAGAGACAACAGGTCAAGAATAAGTACAAAAATGCACACAGTTATTCTAGGATACCTACACTGAAGGTTACAAACTCATGAAAGGGCTGAGGTCTAAAGTGTCATGTTTATACTTTATACGCTGGAGATACACCTAGTTTATAAAAGAAAATTTAGACAGAAATAAAAACCAATTACACTTGTAAATGGCTTTTAAAAGCCTAACAAAACCAGAGGAAAAAACCTATTCTGCCGAATTTTGATAATTTACTCCCACATGTAACTTCCTGAAGAACCTGACGGACAGATACTAGTTTATGGATCATTGATCTTATCTGTAACCCTTGTAAATAGAGAAAGTTAGAGCAAATTAATAGCTCAGAGATTCTCCCAGGACTGATGGCTCAAGTTACAAGGTAAGTTGTAGGTCAGCTCAAAGTTACAAGGTAAGATCTTTGTCATTTTAAACAAATGCTTGTGGACTTGTCGTGTAGTGAGTCACAGAAATTTACATTCTGTGCACTTTGCTGGAGAACAAAATAGAATTTGGCATAGAAGACTTAACAGGTTTTCATTGGCTTAATTCTAAGAGAAAATGCATTGTTTAGGTTTTAGGCCCTGTTTTGCTCCTTAGTTTATAACTCTGAGTGCTCTTTTGGGACAGGCTCAGAGAAGTCTGTTATTGTCACCACCTGCCCAGAGGGATCGTTTTTCTCCCAGGCTTTTTTGAGTGAGGCCCATCAAAAGAAGAGAAAGCACAAAGAAGTGATGCCTGGCTTGGGGCAAACGCTGTATCACAAATTCTGCCATTGATAGATACTTCTCAGCCATCTTTCCAGGGCTTTGTCCTGTGTCCTGTTACGGAGCCTCTCACTTATGATTGTCTCAATCAAATCCCACCTCTCCTGTTCAGCACTGGACTTGCTTTATGATGAGTGTCCTTTCTGCACTGCTGGAGCTGCCATTCACTAGAGATGTTCTCATCCCTGTGTTTGCAGTGCTGCAGCAACGTGCAGCACAACACACATGGAATCTGAAACAGAAGGAAGGACTGTGGTTTCCAGCTGGGCTCAGGTTTGGGTTAACCTACCTGTTACTGTTGCCTGCTGGTGGATAACCTGTGTGGGAGAAACCTGCCCCACCTGAACTGATGCTTCCAGCAAAGCATGCCCGTGTTAGTTGTGAGATACTGACTCTGAAGAGGCCTGTGGCTTTCAGAGCCACGGAGATACTCAGCTGCCCCTGGGGATCAAGCTCTGTGCTTTCTACTGTTTTCATTTTGCCTTCCTTAGGAATGCTGAGTTCATGCACTATCTAATTTCAAATTCCTTTAAAAAAAAAAGGGAATAACAGTTATCATAGGATGAGGTAGAGTGACACAGAGACAGCAGAAAGAAATATTGCCTCCTAACCCCTCACCACAGACACTCTTAATAAAAATTGAGAGTAAAACTGTAACTTAAACCACTCATGCACTTGTGCTAACGGGTGAGAACACGAAGCCTTCAGAAGCTTCTCAGCTCCAGTCTGCCTCGTGCAGCAGGACCACATTATCCACACTGACCCAAGCAGCGATTTTTTAATGTTCTTTTAAAAAACACTCCAGAGCTGGAACTGTTACAGATTCGGGGGTCATTCCTTTGCCTCTAATTAATTGCCCACTTCAGTCTTTGTTATCCATTAGGTAAATATATTCTGTGCTGAAAAACTTTCTGAAACAGTGAGCCAGGGTCCCTTTTAGAGCAGTATGTCCTGAAGGGCTATCTTATTTTCTTAGCCTGTTCCCCCCACCACTATTACAACATCATGCAGAGCTTGGCACTTAGGTGAAATGTGGTGTTGTATTTTACAATCTTTGTATCAGTTTTAAGGTTTACTCCAGTGTGATTTCCAGCAAATTCATTGCAGAAGAGTTTGGGTCTGTTTCACTCAACATCATTCTTGTTTATACCTGAAGAGGTTGGTGGATAAGATTTAGACATAACAAAAATCTTTCAGATTAATAAAGTGAGAGCTAGCAAGAAATGTGACATACTGATAGCCAGCTATAACCCATGTGAATTGCAAAATGGTGCTGAGTGTGCTGAAGTTAAATAGTTTTTTATAGTTTTAAATAGTTTTGTTTAAATAGATTTGTTTCACCGCCCTCTGTTTGCTTTGGATATGGATATCTGTTTATGGATATTTCCGTATCTGCATATGGAATTATGTAGTTTGACAAGGTACTTGAGATTAGAAGATTTTCAACAGCAATAGAGAAAGACAGAAGTGACTGCACAGGAGTTCATGTGCTTTTAGTCTTTTTGGTATTGAAAGAGAAGCCAGAAGGAAGCTTCTTGGTCAAAGAAAATAGATCTCGTTCTGTCCTTCTCCCACACATTCTTCACTTCTACTCTATACAAATCTGCTGTTGCATTTCAACACATCTTTGGTGAGGGATTAAAGAACACCCAAACAAGAAAATGAAAGAATAGTCAATAAAAAAACCCCAGCCCTGAGTGTCCACTTATTTTTGTCTGATGGTTCATTTGGAAATGGAATGAAAAGTGGATGCCTGTCTTTGGGTACATCTGAGCTCCTGCAGCCCATCCCCACATATTCACTTTTTCCTTTGTTACTATAGTTCTGTAATCTTCCTGGTGGCAGTTTTATCAGACCAGAGGCATTTAAGCTTCCAAATCGCAAACTGGGATTAAGAAGAACGATCCCATCCTTTAAATTCAATAATCACCTCTTCTATTTTTGTACCTGTATTTCTAGGATACACTTGGTCGCTTGTGAAACTTATCTATGTAGCCGTGATGCTTAGAAAGTTCATTTATTTGATGCAAGATCAGAGTTTCTTGAAATTCCCTGACCAGAGGATCTAAGATCTTAATAAAAAATGCAGTTGTTGAGATAGTATATACACTACCTGAAATAATTATAGCAGCACAAACAAAACAAACAAAAAAAGAAAATTAAAAAAAAAGGGAAAAATGAACGTAGAGCAGTTATGTAGATATATACTGCCTACCTGTTGATGAAACACAAGGAAAAACAGTCCGTCTCTGAAGTATGTCTGTTTTACCTTTAGTCACTAAATTTGCCATATGAAGAACAAATCCTCAGATAAGCTGAGTGACATATGCTACATTAAGGGATCCCGAGGGAGAAAGAAATGTATCATGTCTCATGATCACAACACCTGAGAACCAAAACAATGAGGAAAGCATAATATTAAGCTGTACACATGTCTGGTTTTGCCCCTGGGCTGCACTGGCAAAGTTGTTTACATTAGTTTCTGAACATTTAAATTAAACCCCATGCACCATAAAGAACTAATAGCAGCTTTGAAGCAAATTAAGTAGATTTTTGAAAAATGGAACATATTTGAAAACATGAGCTGTTTTTTGTTAACAAAAACTTCTTACCTGTACAAAAATTTCCATAGCACTTTTATAGGAAGAAATATTATAAAAGAGTACCTAGACATGAACTGCGATGGCTTATCTCACCTGTAAGATCCAGAGAGCACATATCTCCAGTCAGAGATAAGAAATTTTTCTTGTATTTGTCCTGAAAATTTCCTGCCTGATTTGGCACAGTAAACCTCTCCAGTAACACTGCGGACTGAAATATTCTGTAAATAAAAATAAAATTAAGTGTATTACATTTCTTTTTAATTAAAAATCACACAAGGAGGGCCCTTTCCCCGCACTGCCTTTAGGTCTTCACTGCCCCAATATCAAGTTTCTTCATGGACTCTCTGATGTGATATTTGGAGGTTTGTGTCCAGAGGAAACCTAGCCAAGGTCTCTCACTTGCCATGGGGTCACTTGTTTCACGGGGGAACAAACCTGCCTGGAAGCTCGTGCAGATGGAGCTGTGCTGTGTGACAGTAACTGACCCTTCCCCAGCCAGAAGGAGCATGGGATGTGTCCACAGCTGGGAGCAGCCTGTTACCTCCACTGACAATCCAGGCACAATTTGCTGTAGCTGTACTCCCTTGATTTACATTGGCTGTGGCACAGCACAGCAGGGCAGAACCTCTGCTCTTCCAGTTCACTTGGGCCTGCAAGGACAGACGTGCTGCTCTTCTGGAGCAGCCCAGACAAATGCTGTCCTTCGGGATCAGATGCGGGTACGCGTGTGAGGGGAGATGCACGTCAGTGTGGCCCAGGGGATGCTCTGCACTGTCCCTGTACCTGAGCAAGTGCCTTTCAGGCCCTGACTCTGCTGTCCACGCACACTCGTTGCGGAATCAAGGCCTTAGTAAATGAGTGGCACCAAAGATTTGACGCGCACATTGTAGAAGCCTGTGTGCTGCAACAGCAGACTTCCAATAAATAGCACAGGCTTTTTCTTCCTTAGGAGTGAGAGTTTACAGACATGCAAACAGTTATGAACATGCATTATTAATTTCAGCTTCTTTATATGGTTGAGATGGAATTCAGCTGTTGAAAAATAGGTGTCTGATGCATGCAAGATGCCCTCAGGTCTCCTGTGTGCCCACAGCTGCCGTTCCAGAGGTCTGTGGCCTCTGCAGTATCACCCATCCCCAGGGCGATGCCACAGGTGCTCTACAGCATCTCAAGCAACAACTGAAATAATCCCTAGAAGGGGTTCTTTTAAAGCCAGCTCCCTCTGACAGAGATGAAGGCAGATTGAACTAACAGCCAGCTAAATTTGAGGTGTTACCTTTAGAAGAGAGCTTTAACACTTTTTATCAGAACCCACCCAGCGCAACACAGCTATGGCCATGCAAAAGAGTTTTGTGCACCTTCTCCCCATGCCTGCCAGATCACAGCTGCTGCAGAGCTATTAAACAGAAGCAGCTCTAATGCTTATGGTAGATAACTCTACTAGGAAATTTAAGCCCTGTTTTAAGACTTCAGGGCCAAGATTAGTTTCATCTGGGGACCTAATGGAAATGCCTTACCTTCCTATAATATACATGGGAAAACGTAGGCATCTTCAAAGAGGAATTGGGTGTGCTAACGCTACCCCAGGAAATCTCTTGCTCCCTTCTAATTAAAAGGTGGACTGACCCTAACATAACCATGCGTATAGCTCAGAGTGCCCGCAGTTACGCAGACAAATCTCAGCCTAAGAGCTTCACAGAGCCACAGTACCTTGAAGAGATCCTCAGAAATTTGCAACTTGTCGCACATCTCCAAGAAAAGATTGATACTGCCATGATCGAGCAGCAGATAGACAAAGACCATGCGCTTGTTAGCTGCCTCCAGGAGGTCACAGAGAATCTCGGTGTCTGTGAACACGTCCATGACGATAGCTAACACCTTCAGAAAAAGAGCAGAGGCATTATCAGAGTCAATTTATATAACTTAAGGTTGCTCTGAGGACACTGTGATGTAGTTTATTTGTTTAAAAAAGTATTCCAATAAACACAAATATTCACGGTTATATGTGGATATTTTTTCTGGTTTTCTCCCTAAGTACCTGAATCACTAACTTGATGAAACATGTTGCTCCGTTGTTTTATTGCTCATATAAAGCCAATATAACACACAACATGTAACCCAAGATGACCCATGAATTTGTAGGTGAGATTTCCGGCACTAGAAATATGTTGAAATACTAATCAGAGAATAATAAGGATGTAGCTAAAATAAAAGACCATAGCCCTTGCCAAACGGCTCGCTAGGTGTCACAATCCACATGTATTCAGCCAGAATCCCTGGATGATGCTTTCTCTTTTATGATTTACACCTGGTCAGCCCTGGATTAAAAGCCTCACCCTGTTGCTGGTGGGGTGATAGACTCCATGAGCTCCATCTGTAACTTTTTAAAAACACTCATTTATAAACTAACTGTTACAATGTGACCACACATTCATGCTCCCCAATTCACAACCGGCAGAACAGTGTGTAAAAGTCTCAGGACTGGGCATAAAAGCCCTGACAGCTATTGAAGTGCACAGCCTGCAGCCAGTGTGGATCAAGGGAACTGTAAATGTGATATAAAACCAGTTCCATACTGGAAAGTGCTGTCTTGTCTGATGTCTGCTATTGCCCATGGAAAGGGTCAATTTAGCCCAGCTATTACCTGATTTATTTTCAGAAGGTGCTTGTTTCTGCACTGACTGGAGAGGGAACCTTTGATAACTGTGCTCATGGGATATTACCTTCAATCAAAACAAACTTTATAGCATCTCTGTAGATCTGTCTTACTAATTGCTTCCAGCTTGCACTGCATCTTACTCCAAACCCTATGCCCACACCTAACAGCAAGTTTATTCCCCTCGCCACCATGATGATTCCTACAGGACCAGGCACATCCTGTGCAGCCAGCATCATCTTCAGGCAGCCAAACTATTTGTGGAGCAGTGAGGATCCCACACCTTCCTTCTGCTGCCAAAGCCTGGTGCTTCAGAAAGAGCTTTGCCATGGCTAGGTAAGCACAATTATGTCCAATATCTCACATGCACGCTTCCTGTTAATGCCCCAGCTCCAGACCATTCTCTCTGGTGCTGCTTTTCACCACCTGTTCCCAGTTTATATTTCTGCACCTGACTTTCCTCTCTTACTTGCAGTACTTCTCATTCTTTTGCCTGAGTTTCATTTTATGATTTGCACCAGTTCCACAAATGTGTTAAGATTGTATCACTTGCCAATCCTTTGTAGTTTGAGATCATCCATAAACAGTTTTTATTCTATTTAATTTTTTAATGCCTATATCAAATACTAGGCTATCCAGGATGGACCCTTATCAGATGCTAATTAATAATTGGTGCCGTTGGAAAACTGTGCTCAAAAAGCAGTTGACAAATTTATACTGTTAGTGTTGCTTCAGCACAGTCTTGTAATGTAAATTAGATGATTAAGAAGGTCATGTGAACCACAGGTTTATATTACATTTCCCAATTTTTTGCCTACAAGTTTTCTCCTCTTGGGATAGGAAATTGGTCTGTATTGATATTCTGTTTTATTATTCCAGAGACATTTCTTCTGTTTCTGCATCTTTCTGATGCCTTCAGCTTAAAATGACTGATCTGTACTTCCCCTGATGTCGTAACCCCTTGTAGGCTTTGAGAGAGAAGTTGCCAACAGGGATCCTTCTCCCCTGCCATTACACTCTGTGTTATCAGGCCCAGCACCTGCCCTTGCAGGGGAATAACAAAGCGGAAGGAATCCTGTGGCTCCGGAGGGCTTGGAAGCCTATGCTGGGCAGCACTATTGCATCCTGGCTTGGCTCCTGACCGTTCATTCCTTTGTGAAACTGCTGCTGCTCTTTTGAATTTATCTAAGGGCAAAACTCCTGGATGATGGTAAATACAGCCCGTAAGTATCAATTTTTTTCCCAGGAAAACAAGAGAGCTGCTAGAACACACATGACAACAGCTTTCTGTCGCCCCTCCAGCTGCTCAGTTTCTGGTTTCCCAGAGTGTGGGCAGCCTGGCTTTGTCTTGTGGCTGGCACCTCTGTGGCCCCCATCACCTGTAGGTAGTCAGGGGGCATCATCTGCACCTTTCCCACATGGTAAGTTATGTTGCAGTCTCTGTATGGAGCCCACATGACACTTTAACTGATACAGGCAACGTATTAGGGATGAAAACTCTATTTTCTGAATGATTTCCTTCCTCTGGGGATGGCTGCTGACATACCAGCCATACCTGCCTTTCTTTGGCCTCCCCTTCACCCACATCTTCCACAAATCCCCTTGAACAAATTGGGATTGTTCCACGGCTGAGAGCTCACTTAGGCTTAATTCTCATTAATTGTGCAATGGTCTGAACAGATCAAACCATCCTTCTGGAGGTACATGAGAAGGGACAGAGCTAAGCTGCCCTTTCTGCAGCACATTTAATCCACTGGGAGAATGGGAGGTTAGAAGAGAGAAGAGGGAATGCTTTTTTTCAAGGCACCAACATAAGAAAATGGTGTGAGTTAAAAAAAAAAGTAAAAATAGCACTGCCTGTGTTCAACAACAGGCTCTTCACAGCCACTGTCTAGAGCAAAGCTGCACTGCAACACATAGGGCTGCCTTGGATTAAACACCATGTTCACCTGAACTTTGTAAGAGCAAGAAGACAACCGAGTGCAAAGGGAACGGCAATTCTCTCCCCATACCTGAGTGGTCATGTGGATGTACCGGCGTATGATGTCTCTGATGTTGCTGTTCTTCTCTGTTTGGAAATACACAGTGGCGGTGGATTTTTCCTTTAAATAGGGCTTCTCTGCTGTAATCCATGTGTGGAGCAGAGCCGGCTCACTGCAGTCCGAAATGGTGGGGAAGTAAGTCCCTGAAGGCAGTGACCCGGCATCGTTCTGCTTTGGCGCAGCTGCCCCGTCGGCAGCTGACGACTCCTGTGCATAATAAGACTCCCTGGCGTTATCCTTGATGTACTGAGCTTCCACCGAGGAGAGGAAATCCACCTCGCCCTCTTTGCTCAGAGTTTCGAGGTAAGAGTCTGTCCCACCATCCAAGAAGGCGTCAGTGGCCAATCTTATGCTTTCGTTGTGGCTGAAATCCACTTTTGTCAACTTTGGGGACTGGTTCTTGATATCCTCCAGTCTTTTCCTTATCTTGCCCATATGTCTGGGGTGGTTCATGGCTCTTTGTCGCAGCAGCCGATCTGCCGGGCAGGCACCATGCATATGCGTGCCACAGGCAGTGCAATCGTCCTTCTTGTTTGAGGACTGCATTCTGGCATGAAATCGCCTCAGCTGAACGAATTAACTATGAATAAAAATAAAGAGATCTTATTACCACAGGCAAATTCACACTCCCTGAATTTGTCTGTACAATTATCTTCAAAACAAACCTGAAGCTTGCTTCTCAGGTGGTGGTGTACTCCGGCAACAATCTGTTTCCAGATGGGACACAAGTGCAAAGCTGATTAGATTGCTTATGTGAGAGGCACCCACCTCAGCCCCAGGGCATACGAAGGATTCGAGTCAAATTTACCACGGCCGTCGGATTCGATTGTATTTCCCTTCCTGTCGCATCCTGTGAAATATGAGTGAGGAAAGCACTCAAGCAAAAGCAGGTAGGCTCCCAAGCATCATTGCACAATCTTCAAAACAGCTTGAGGCTTCTCTGTCTTCCCATAGTATTCGTGAGGGAGAAAAAGCAGCTCTAATGTTGAACTGAAACAGAGACAGCAGCCATGTCCATGGCTTCGAAACAGCCAAAAGGGTCATGGGCTCTGTTCTGCACCTACATGCTGCCAGGCAGGCTTAAAAATAGATGTGAACTTCGTCACTGTGCCCCGTCCGGAGTATGTTGCTATTACCATAGACGATTCACTCACTTATTTCTTTAAAGCTTTGTGACTACGCCATCCTATTAAAAGAAAAATACCCCTTCCCAAACATCCTGAATATTACGTGGAGGGAGGGTTGTGAGCTGGCCTCAAAGCATCAGAAATACAAACACTCATCACTTGATTGTGCACATTTAGGGTTGTTTGGTTGGTTTCTTTTTTTTTTTTTCTTCTTCTTTTTTTTTTTTTTCCCCTTCCCAGGCTGCAGCTCCTGGAGTCACGTTGTCCCCGTGGCAGGTCTTTGCTGTGTCATTAGGTGGATGGAGGCGCGGGTTGCAGCGGGGTGACAGGCCAGAGCCCGGGGGCAGCCGGGCCGGCTGGTCCGACCGAGGAGAGGCGGGGCGGGAGCAGCTGCCCGAGGTGCCCATACCTGTGTGCGTGCCTGGGTGCAGCGCCACGTGTGACACACTTCCCTCACGCGGGCCGGGCTCCGGAGGGGAGTGCGGCATCGAGCGAGTGTGCCGGCCTGGGCTCTCGGAAGGGGCGAGGGCCGCTGAGGCCGTGTGTGGGCAGGGAAAGGGTCCCGCCGCCCTGGCCTCGGGAGCGCGGCTGTCTTCAGGGACGCACAGGGACAGGTTTTCAGGGCGGCCTCACAGATTCTGGGTCTATGTCAGGTGCCTTACGGGGTGGGAAAAAAATAATCACACGTAAGGATGAGACAAATATGTACGAAAAGAGAGAAGGGTATGAAATGTCTCCGATATTAATCCCGGAGCGACGGGAGGCAGGACACACCCACGTGGGGCCGAGGAGGGGCGGTGGTGGGGCCGTCCTGAGATCCTGGGGTGATTTTACAATCTACCCCGTCCCTCCCTCCGCCCCCAACATCCGCCCGCAGCTGCCAGACGCGGCCGAAAGTCACTAATTATCTCCTGACCTGTTCTGCGCAATTAGGCCGAAAATGATGCCATCTAATTACCCTGACATGCAGGACTGTGCCCTGCCAACGCCGATCGGGGCCAGGGACGGCCCTCCCCACCCCGGCAAGGTTCTCTCATGGTCATTCTGGTGTCCCTCACGGTCACTCTGGTCCCCGACATGGTCACGGTGGGGCTTCTCACACGTTATCCCATGGGGCCTCACACTGTCACCCTGGCGAAGCCCCGCTGTCACCCTGCGGTCCCACATGATCCCTCCGAGCTCCCGCACGGCCAGCACAGGACCCCGCCCGGTGGGAGCCGTGTGGGCGGAGGAGCGGCCGGGCCGGGCCGTGTCCTCCCACAGCCCCGGCGGGGAGCGGGGCCGCGGACAGCATCAAGACCGCACACGGAACCGTTGAGTGCAGCCGCCTCGTTAGCGCAGTAGGTAGCGCGTCAGTCTCATAATCTGAAGGTCGTGAGTTCGAGCCTCACACGGGGCAAAGGCGGGAAATGCTTTTGCTCGTGGCCGCCTCATTTGCGATTTTAGCAGCGACAAACCCGCACGACCCCGCGCTCTGAGCCCGTCGGTGACTTCCAAGTCGTGCCTGTCGTGATTTCCGAAGCGGCAGTTCCCGGTCAAGGGCGTGTCTCTCGGGGTGCTGGGCTCGCGGGAATAACTTCTGCGATTGTTGTACCTTTTGGCAGACGGTTTCAGCCTCCGCGCTGTCTGCGAGCCCGTACAGGGGCGCGGGGATGGGGAAATGGCTCCTGCGGTGGGCAGTGGGCACACCCGGGGTCAGGCTGGGCCCAGGGACTGTCCCCGTTGCGGGCAAGGCCCGGGAGCTGCAGTGGGGACGCGGCAGGGCCCCGGCCCTGCCTGCGAGGAACGCTCCAGTTCACGCGCATTTACAGCTTCAGCGTTTTTACAAACCATAAGCACATACACATATGGCCCAAGGTGCAGGCCAAAACCTCAGTGGTTTTACTATTTCCCTTTAAGTATAGAAATAATCATATGTAAACTTCAAGACAATCACCAGAAAAAGACAATTTTTCTCATCTACTCCCTCTGCCTCCGAGATGATCCTGGCCTGTTGCATTTTTCTCCCTTTGAAAAGGAATGATGCCTCTTCTCCTCACTCTGCTGAGGGCTGCTGCCATGAGATTTCCATGGATCGTGGCTGCTGCTAATGTGACTGCTTCTAGTTCCAGATGCAGAGGATGCTGAGGCAAGGATAACCAAGTGCCTTTGTGCACTTAAGTCTTCATGTAATTTAATGAGAACCAGAGAGGCTGTTCCCAGCCCCAGGTGACAAAAAGCTGCTGGTTAGTGGTATCATCCTGGGTCTGCCCGGTGCCTCAGCTCCCACGGCCACCATGAGCAGTCCCACTCTGATACTGTTGCCCCAAAGAGCATCAGCAAAACCCCAGGGGAAGCAGAACAAACCAAGATCCCAGTCCTCGTATTTTCGCAGGGCCAAGTCTACCCCTATGGATGATTCACTTTAATTTACTTTGTCCTATTCTTTTTTACTGTAATACCACATAATGTTCTTGACTCTTGGGTCAAAAGCATTAGCCATCAGTACCACAAGCACTGTGAAGAGCAAGGTATTTGTTTAGATCCTCTCCTCCCTTCTTTCTCATGAAATGAACCTGCTAATAGGTGTAACAACTACACACATCTCCAGCTGCAGGTGCTCCACACCCTCTCTGGGCCTTGATTTCAGTGTTTGGCTCTTGCTGGGAAAGATTTTTTTCTCTAATTGCAAATTTCCCTGCTGCAACTTGAAGAATCCGCTTACACATCACTGACAGAACCAACATTTTAACAGTGGTTTGTTTCTTCAAGTCAGGGCAGCCACCAGGAAAAATGATCCAAATACTGCACACACAGTAATTTAATGGTAAAAAGTGAGTTTATTTTAGAAGTAAAAAATAACAAGAAGGTTATAAACAACAGACATTTTCTAGCTAGCATTTTTTTATTATATAAAAATATCTCCCAAAGTCTTTAATAAACAGCCTATGATCCATCCTGAATCACAGTATTTATATTTAGCTTTTTACTGATTAATAATTTGAAAGTACAGCTAAGTTCCAGAGCAAACCATCTCAAGGTGACCACACTGTAGCTGGGATACGCGTTGGAGGGTGTCTGGTTTGGGCCTGTGAGGTGAGCCTTCGTCTGAGCCGCCGGACCTCTGCCATCAGCTCCCGCTCCTGGCGCGCCAGTTCTGCTCGGCTTCTGTCTGAAGACACTGATGTGCAAGAGACTTGGACTCAGCATTGCAACTAATGCTTTTCCATAAACACTACAAATACATGTTGGCAAACAGGTATCTCTGGCAGAGAAATGCTGGTTTTCAGTGCCACTGGATGTGAGGCAGCCCTCAGACCGGTAAGAGCAAGTTCTTTGAAAGTGGTGCCTCTGGCTACCAGGTCAGATGCTAATGGGGGCTACAGCAGGTCCAGAGGTTCCCACTGCCTGCAGACTTTTGTACATAAGGTGCACTGGATTTTTAACTATGCTTTCACTGCCAGAGTGGCTAGTACAGACCAGAGGAGATGATTAGACTAATTCTTGACTATAACTCCCAGTCATATTTTGTGAAAGACAGCTCTACATCCTCTCAACATTACCAAACCACACACAACTATGAAGACAGAAAAAGCACAGGCAAGGTGATCAGGTCAGAATGTGACTAAACTAGGCTAAGGTTTACCAGGACCACTCTCAAAACGTGACACGCTTCAGGCACTTCTTACCTGTGCCGCCCCTGGTAGCAAAGACATTTTCTGCAGGTGTGAAAGAGAACACAACAATAAACTGGTTTACTATCCACTAAACACCTACACAACTAATGACTCAATCACACAGCCAGTTGTTCCAGCATTGCTCTGAAACTAAATGTGAAAGGGAGTCCTAAGTTAGAAACTTACTGCGTGGTGATGATGCTAACGTAGACAAATCATTGAGACGGATGTTTCCAGACCTTGGCACCTCCTGGACTTCCACCCCTCTCTCTGTACACCTGGCCTTTAAATTGTGCAGTCTCTCTGTGGGAAATAGAAAGAAGGACTCTTTGTAAATTAAATATATTTAAGTTTCTAGTGAATTTTTCTAGCTGGAGGTAAAACAGTTTTTCTCCAGGAAGCAAAGCTAGAACAATCACCCACTCCAGCTAATGGCAAGTGCAATTTGCTCAGAATTAGAGGTCAGTGTTTCTGCTCTTCGGGTCAAAGTTATGCATCACTGCATTTCATTTTAAGAAATTACGGCTCTGTAATTTCATTAATATCTTAAATTTTCCTTTAAGAAATTACAGGTCTTTTAAGAAATTACATGTGCTGTTTCTTCCTATATAATTAATCTTCTGACAAATAGGCCACTAAGATCATGTGGAATATGGCTACTCATGCTTGCAGTTTTAGGAGACACCCACTTTAATTATGCACAGTTGCAAATTACTCCATACTAAAACATTAGGTAAATAAGGACAAAGGCTGAAAAAGTTTCCCCAAAGCAATACTAATCACCTAACCCTAATATTAATCACTAATTTTATGTGAGCCTCGGAAACATGGTGGGGGGATAGGAGAAATACCTGCAAAAACACACAAATGCAGCACATGAGAAGGATGTACTGGCCAATTCTGGAAGCATATAAATATGTTGGGGTTTGTTTAAGGGGTTTGTTTGAACAAACACTTGGAAAAGCCACTTCTTGGTATAATACTGTATGTCATCACAGGACAATGTTATTTCACAGAAAATTTCTAACAGATGCAATTTTACAATTGTCTTAAGATGAGCTAAACTTGTGCTCCTAACCAAAAATGCCATTTATATTGCTGCATCTGATAGATACCAAACAGATTTTTTTCCAAGTCTGGCCTGATATATCTGTTTCGTGAAAGAATATTGCCAAAAAGCACTTATGTGAAGGAGTTATGCTTAAGTTTATCCCCAGTATTGGACAGTTCATCTGTATTCTGTTGTTGAATGCGTCATGCCAACATCCACACAGAACTCGTGCTCACCAGAACAGCCATCTTCCCTTTGCAGCTGCTCAGCCAGTTCTAACGCATCATTTATTTTGTCATCCAAGAACTGCTTCCTGTGCTCATCTGCAGCAGCAGCTGCCTTCTGCTCTTCCTCCAGCTCTGCTTTTTTGTGTACAACGTCTTCCCACTGTCCAACAGAGATATTAAATGTCTTCAGTAGATGTGTTGCAAGGAAAAAGCAACAAATAGAACCATCTGGATTATTACAGATTATGCTTCAGCCTAAAATCAAAATATGTTAGTAAACTGTGTGAAGGTTTCATTTTGAAAAATGTCTCATTCAAACACCTGGAGAAAGGTAAAAGTCTTGGGTTGGAGAAAAAAAATGACAGGAACTTACAGAAATAGGAATATGCTTTCCTAAGGCTGAAACGTCCTCACCAATTCTCTCTAGTGCTTCCACAAACTTCCAGTCAAAACAGAAAAGGAGATTTCTGACAAAATATTTCTCTAATACATTTCAGCTTTATGCTCTCCCTGTTACAGGCAAAAGACAGTTACATTTTTGCCAGGCCTACTTAGAAAAAGAAATTATGCAAATACCTTTTTTTCTTCTGTCTCCTCCATGGCCTTCAGCAATTCAGCTTCTTTCACCCTGTTGTCATGCAGGATCTTGACAATCTCTTCGTAGGACTTCTGTCGTTCCTGGTCATCACGCCGGAGTCTCCGCTGCGCTTGCAGCCTCCAGTTGGTGTCAATGTGCTTCTGCTCAGCTTTGGCTAGATTTTCTTTAGCCACCTAATAAAACACCTTTCTTACCAGAAATTCAGACTATTCCAACTGCACAGCCTTACCTACAGACCAGGCAGGACAAACTGAGGTGTTCTCCAGCATCCCTGTCAGATGTCCCTGCTAGAGCCACTCACTGACTGGTGCAGCTGACATAAGATCGATACCTGAATGCCAATATTTTCACCCACATCCATCTGCTTCCAAAAATCAAATGCTGTTTACAAAAATTCAGACCCATATGTTTATTTCTAGACAATATACACATGCAGATGCCAAGCATATGGGCAGTGGGATAGCTGCAACTATTTTTCCAACTGCACAGTTACAAGTTCTGAGCTTGAAAATCTGAGCAATTTCTTATGTCAAGCTACACACATTCATTACTGTGATCTAGAAGACAGTTTCTACAGCTGATTTTCCTGCCAAGTACTACCAACTAAAATCTCCTTTGAGATTTCATTATGGTTACAAACAAAACATGTTCCTTAACAGGAGGATGACTTGTTTTGAAAAGCACCTTTGAGTCTTATATGCTAACTTTTGAGAAGTAAAAAAAAAAAAAAAAGTTTGTACTTCTGGCAGGTCCAGTGAATTTCAGTATTATATAGCTGTTTGGACACTTCAGTCAAATTTTTGAAAACCTCAAAACTTCAAACATACAATCTTAATCTATTAATATAGGTATCTAGAAAATAGATTTCTTTAGAAAATATTGCCAAATTGACTTGAATTAGTTAATTGCAATAAAAATACTATTAACCAGTATTGCTTGTATAAGTTAGCATATTGATCTCCCAGAACACATGTTAAGATCCAATCATCTTACTGTATGAGCTTTCTGTATTTCTTCTCTATTTATTTCTATCAATCTCTGGACACGCTGATCTTCCAGATCCACCTTTCTTCGATGGGCATCCACCTCTTCTTTCATTTCCTTTGTAACTGCCTCTTGGTCTTGGATTAGATGCTGCCAAGCACACAAACAAAAATTATTGTTGCTAAGCTACTAGCTCACGTTGGTAATTCCATCTCTTTAACATTTATTAAAATTTCATTAAACTAGTATTTGAATATATCCACACATCTCATCTCACTACATATCATAACTGTCCAAGAAAGTCATAGACCCTGCTGTTTCATCCGCCTGGAATTAGATGAAGCATGAGTCCTAACTGGCCTGAGTCATGACAGGGGATGTAATTCTCTGGATTACTGCGGAGAATAAAAGCAGAATTCCAACCTAAACAAACTAGAGTCATCATGAAAATATGGCAAATTTTAGCCAAAACATTTCACAAACATAAACTGTGTTTCGTGGCACTGGGATTGTAATAAACACATCTGCAGCTTGACTGCAGAGATGATTTGCCAAAGTAGTGCAACCCAGCAGCAGATCTAGAAAAAGCACCACCTGTTCTTCACATTCACCAGGACACATCTACACAATTTTCTGGAAAAGTCATAGCCCCTTCCCAGGCCTGGGGGAATCTATTGAGCAACTGAGACAAAGTCAAGACACACACGGCCTTTGAAGCTGGAGTAGGGACCCTCACTGAGGGCAGCAAAACTGCAGGGAAAGCCTCTCTGCACAGACTCTTGTGGGCAAACAGAGATCCTCAGCTAGTTAAATAATTGCTACCTTTCTAGCCTAGAGAGGATGATCACTGTAGAATTAGTTCCCTTAGAGAGCTGACTTTACATGTAGTGGAATACAAATGAGCTTAGCCTGGTTTGTGTTATGTAGCCACAATACAGTTGGCTGTGTATTGAATAAATAAATGCTGACAGAAGGTTAGCCCAGTCATGCTCAGTATGGATTACAAAAAGTATATGACCAAAAGCTTTAAAAAACCCAAATATAAATTGACACATGTTTCAAAATGAGGGTCAGAGAGCTGGATGTCTACTTCTCCTTTATTCCATTGGATCTACACATACTCAAGATGGGCACATGTAGCTGTGATTTCTAAACACTTAACTTAGAATTTTTAACCAAAATTAACATTTCTAAAGCCTTCCATTGGCAGCCTTGCTTTTCAGTAATGTATAATAATTATTTATAATAATTAACTAATATTTAAACAGAATTACGGGTTAAAGCCCTTTATTACTGAATAGCCATATTTCTGAATAAATCAGTCTTTTCAGAAAGGAACTGCACATTACCAATGAACCATCCACTCCTTTTTGCTTAATGATGTTGTTGGCAACTAGACATTTTTTCATCACCTACATCAATCTGCTACACTGTTCTCTCCAGAAAATGCAGATATGTCTGGATATCACAGATGAACAGGTGGGAGTTTCTAGGATGAGGAACACATTGTTACACACTTATTTCTTTTTTACATGTTCCTCACTTCCCTCAAGCAGCTGAGCCCACAGCTAAACCCTGCAGCAACCAAATGATACCTCAGCACAGAAGAATAAAATGGGGAGGATATGAGTATCTTCACTCAAAACTCCCCAAGATAATAGTTCTAATTCTTTTATCAACAGAGGATTTATTCCAAAAGAAGTTATTAAAGAGGAAAAAGAGAAAAAAAAACAGGCCCTCTTTTTCCTCACAAGGCCTGGTTGAATGAACACAATCAAATCCAAGAACTTCAAAGGAAGAACCATTGAATGTTTATATTTAGTATAGTTGCCTAGTAATTAATTACCTGTTCAAAAAGCTGTTTTTGTGATTCAAGTTCCATCCATCGTAGTACTATATCTTGAACAGCAGCAGCTGTTTCCTGCTCTCTCATAGATGCCTTGTGGAGAAGAGAAACACATGAAAATACAGTAAAGAAATTCTTCTGCTTTGAAAAAACATTATCAAGAAGAGTCTCCAAACCCCTACACCCCTAAATTCTGGTTAACTTTCTGTCATACGAAGAATGGGAACTATTGCATAACAAAAGCACAGGGCAAAGTGGAGAAGAGGCATAGGGAGAGTTTTGCATCCAGCCAAGCTATGTTAGGGAAATACCAGTCTTGAACTAATGCTAATAACCTGCCAGATGCAGCTCTGAATCGAGTAAGGAGTCTCTGAAGCCAGAATGCTGTGGAGGACTGTAGGCAGAAGGGGAAGTGGCCGCTTTGCACCTGGCAGAACCTGTGCTGAGCTGGAGCTAAGGAGTGTTACAGCACCCTGACTGCAGAAACAACCACACAGCTGCACTGTGCTCTGCAAAATGCGTTGCTGAGACACAAGGAATAGCCCTGCAAAGGTTCAATTCGTGCCCATGAGCTGCAAAAACTTCTATTCTCAGCATCTGCATGCCATGGTGCCTGAGTTAGTAATTCAGAAGCAGAGCCAGGCCTGGCCAGAGGTCACTGTGGAGCCTTTCAATAAATGGCAGAGTTAATTTGCAATCTGGACATAAGAGCCCACAGACAGCTGAGAATTCACTAGTCCTTTAAAGAGCCCATTACATTTTTCAGTACTGCCAGTAATCAGGTGAATCTGGCTTTTCTCAGGAATTTTGCCAGTCAAAGCAAGCCCGTGGAACATACTAAGTGCCAAATAAAACTATTAAATTATGCATTTACCACTTAAAGTAGTCCACCTCATGCTAAACACACCTCTAGGCTCACAAATCACAGTATAACAACTAAAATTTTAGTTATGCCTTTTTCCCTTGTTTATTTTCACTATTAAACCTTATAGAAAAGAATTGCCTGAGCAGTACTGAACCTTTCTTGCAATTTCATCATCGAGACGTTTCAGTTCCATTTGAAGCTGATCTTGCTGGTAGTTCAGAAAACGCCTTCTTGAAGCATCTAGAAGTTGCAGTTCCTTTACTTTCAGTTCTGTTTTCGCAACAGCAAGCCTTCAAGGCCAAAGTAAACAGAAATAAGGGAACCTGTATATATAAAAGGTCAGTACCAAAGAGCACAAACACGCAGAGCAGTTAGCCATTAGTTACTATGAGCTCGGCTCTAACTTATAAAGCTTAGGACAGTTGCTTTCATTCCTGTAAATTGTCCAGTTTTCATTTATGAGACAAAACTAAATTCACAGACACACATCTAATGGCAGTGTCTCCAGTTAAGCTTTGAAGTCCTGTGCCCTGTTTCTGTTCCTCTTTAATAGTTACTAGTTTAATGTTGCAAGGATCCAAAACTCCTTAGAATAACTGCCAGTGTCCTGGTACCTCTTGCTGCACAAAATTAGTCCCAAGTGTATTTGGTAAATATCAAACTCTTTCAAGGAACAAAACCACAAACTCAAGAATTAGTTTGTTAATAAAGGCTTGCTGTCCTCTTTAAAAAAAACCTCTGTAGGTTACAGAGGTTTAGGAGACATGCTCAAAAACGTGGTGGTTAGGGACATGGTTTAGTGGTGAACTTGACAGTGCTGGGTTAACAGTTAGACTTGACGATCTTAAAGGTAATTTCCAACTTAAATGTTTCTATGATTACCAGTAGTTGATCTAAGAAACTATGGAGATGTTGAAATTCTCTTAAACCTTCACAACTGCAAAATGTACAAACTTACAGCTCAGCATCATTACTATCACAACTCTTTGCTCATCAACTGATACATAAAGCCGTCTTTTTTCTAGATCCACTAGAAATATAAGACTGTGTAGTCACTGATCCTGTAAGTGACTCTCCTATCTGCAGTATGAGCCTGCCTACAGTGCAAGTCTGAAGCCTCAGTGTGCAGGCACACAGCAATTGACTGTTTAGGAGACTTTCCAATCCGAAGGAACCAGACAAACGGCTCGGAGCTGATATGAAAATATGAAGTGACTTGACCTCTAATCTGTATTCCCTCAAGGGAGTCATAGGCGAGGCAGTAATACAACCCAGATCACTTAATTCCCACACCAAAATATGACCCACCAGACCACAGCTATCCCACATTACAATTTATACAAATTAGTGGTTATTTCTCCCTTACTCATGGTTAAAAATGTAATAGCAGGATACAGTAGCCAGACCCCAAATGCTTCTTATATTCTAATACCTCTGCCTTTGTTCTGCCAACCTCTCCTCTTCTTCCTGTAGGATTTTTTGCCTCTGTTCTTGAGCTTCTTGAAGTAATTTCTGCTTTCGATACCAGGCTTCATCTTCTGCTTTCTGTTCCTGTGCTTTGGCTGCTGATTCGTGTGCTAATTGTCTAAATGGAAGGAGGTCACATTTTAATCATTCAAACCAAGTATCAAGAAATTACTTGATTACTTTGCAATTGGTAACAGTTACTAGCAAAGAACTGCTGAAATGAGATGACATAAAAGAACATGGCATCCCCTTCATAGTGAAAAAGTACATGAGGAAAAGTTACAATATTGACTGTTTGAGACAACAGGGCATTACAGGTGACTGCAGGTATTTTCTTCCTCGCATTCTTAACATAAACTGGTTTCTAAGGGTGCCTTGGTGTCATGGTACCCACTGACTTCAATAGCAAGCTAAGAACTCCTGGCCCTTCAAAACCTGGACCCCACAACATCAAAAGAGGTTTAGGCTCAGGCTATGAGCTTCCAAGTTTGGTGACTTGTGGCCCAATGTTTTCTGCTCATTTGCAAACATTTTCTATTTAAGGTAAGACTGACAATTTAACTTAAAAACGTGTCAAACCAAGTAACTCTCAACCTTTAGCAACTATTTAAAGTACCTTTCCTGAATTTTCTTGTCTCCCTTCTCAAGCATACACATTACAACATACAAAGGCAATTATGTCCACCTGTCCCTCCCAATCTGAGACTGTCTTCCAATTTCCCACTAATACCTCTCTCGCAAGTATTCAATTTCATCCTGTCTGATCTTCTCCCATTCCTGAGCTTTATAATCCACAACGAACGTGGGATATTTATTAAATACAGGGTACTGTTCTTTTGTAAGTGGTGTGAAGTCATCAAGCATATGCTGTGGATGGATATCCAGTGGTGTAGCCTCCATAAGATGATAGGCTTCCTTAATCACAACATTAATGTCCACGTTGTTACGATGATGAAAGAAATACTGTAAGAGACATGCTGCCATTTACATTCTACACAAGATTATGCACTTTTATGTATTTTTACATAAATATATATTTAATATACATATTTGGGAATAAACAGGAAAATCAGCAAGATCTATATTTTAACAGTTAATTTAAAAAGTTTTTAAAGTTTTCCCTACCAATTCGTAAAACATCACCAGGCCAAGTGACTTGAGCCAAACTTGTTCAAGGTGTGAAAGTATGCTGTGGTTCTTTTCCTTGTCTTCAAATGGCAGCTGGGTAAGGGGTCTGGGCAGCTAGGTGACAATTCAGAGAGTCCAACAGCCCACACAGTGACTCCTACCACTGAATAAACCTGCCTCGACTTTCAGTGCTCAACCATGAAGCTCTGAAGTTTCTCTTCTTGTAGGACTATTCTTCCTGTCAAAGATCTTATCCACCAAGAAAATCTCTAAATGGTCATTATTAACCATAGCAATAATGTTATTTCCTTGATGGCAGAAAAATTGACTGGTCATAAGCACATTTTAAAGGTGGAACCCTTTGTTTGCCTACAGAGATATTTTCATAAGGAAAAAAAATCCTCTTCCCATGTAACACTAAACATATGGAAACATTTTAATTTAGCTGCAGAGAACATTCAGTAATACTGCCGAATTCTGAAAATCTGACAAGTGGATAATGGAACAACATAACAGAATTATTGTGTATTGTCTCCAGAGGCAGAAGTCCATACTAAATCCTCAAAAAAGAGACAGAATTATTTTGTGGCTGATCAACTATTGAAATTTTAAAAATGGCTTTTAGTGACATTAGAAAGCTTATGAAAGCTTTTGAAGCTCTCCTTGCATGAAACTGCAGCAAACTGCTCAATGTTTTACTCATTCATTGTGTATTTGTCAAGTACCAGATGATACATTAATATATGAATGTAGAAATGGATCTCCTTGTAACCTAACAACAGATACAATGTTTTATACATCTTTTGCACATGATTGACTTAAATATGAAGGCGTTTACCTCAAAATCTGCTGCTTGATTACAGTGGAGCAAGGGAGCTCTGGAACATATAATATAGGCAATGACGATCATTAGAAAGTACGAAGGATGGTTGGAGAAAATATTGTCGAAGACTTTCAGCCATTCTTCTCTTGTTAGAACCTCAGATAACAGTGTTTCTAGGAGTGGCCA
>VYZQ01008904.1:32074-49163 GCA_013400655.1 Mystacornis crossleyi
GCAGCTCGGCCTGCAGCCTGTGCTGCTGCAGGGGGTTATCCCTCCTCCGGTGCAGGATGCTGCACTGGCCTTTGCTGAACTTCATTAGGTGTCTCCCCACCCAACTCTCCAGCCTCTCCAGGTCTCCCTGAATGGCAGCACAGCCTTCAGGTGTATCAGTCACTCCTCCCAGTTTTGTATTATCAGCAAACTTGCTGAGGGTATACTTACATTCTTAGAACCTTGAATTTTAAATATCTACAGGGGATTTGCTATTTTTAATCCCATAATGGGAGTTTATTGATATACAGAACAAAACCAAAGGGTCTCAAATTAGGACTAAATCTTTAGATCAGGTTGTAAAATGAATCAGATTCTAACATAAAATAATAGCGTATATTAAAAAAAAAAAAAAAAAAAATAAACTGAAAAAAAGTCAGGTAAAATAAAATGTAGTATTTTGCCACAACAAGCCAAAATTTGAGCATTAGCAGAGTCCCTCCCATGTACAAATCCCAACCTGAGGACCCACAGCAAAGAAATATTAATGCATAATTTCTTTTCTGTGGCTACTCAGATCTCATTTTTCCCACTAAACTGCCATTTATGATTAGTTACAGTAACAGTTGGAGTAATTTACTATAATGCACCATAAGGATGAAATTTTAAGGGTGTATTTTGTTTGTGATTTATTTTTTTTTAAGATTCTTCAAAGAGTTAACAGTATTACAGCACTTACTTTGTTAACTAGAAAGGTAATGGACTATTAACCTTCCACATCATATACATCTTGAAAAAACCTTGACTTTCATCATCCCATCTCAGGAATATGTAATATAATGACACCGTAGTCTAGGTAACATACAGAGTGGGATTTATTGAATGACAATATTTGTAAGTCATTAAAGTTATTTATCTTTATACATTCATGTATATAAACCCCAAATACAAATAAGCAAACTACATCTTGTAAAAGAAACCGCATGCTACAACGTACTTGAGTTCTTTAATATCCTTGCTCACTTTTTTACTGCTTTAACTTGATTCCTCACTGGCAGGAATTGCAAGGTTGCACAAAATACCTTGTATGTCCCCCAGAGTTGGCATAACCTGCTGGTTTTCTGAGTTAATCACTAATTAATAATTTGAAAACAGAAAGTCATTATGTCATTTCCAGACAATGAGTTTTTAAATGGTGCATGTTATGTCCTAGCCTTTTCAGTAAGAAAAAGTTTTTTCCTCTGGAAACCAGATGGCTGCTAAGTGTTATTATGAGGCTGTATAAATCTCAAAGCAATAAGCATGAAATCAGAGCAAGAATTCATTCTTCTCCCTTCTTATCATGATCATTGTTTTGCTGAACCAACTTATGGAATAATACAATTGGATGCTTCGGCAATGATGAGTTGATAACCCATCTCCTCTTTCTTTTTCACAGCAAATAGTTCTGAAAATATTTTTGCCTATACTTTTAACCTTCCTAATATCTTGTGCTACATGCCCAACTCAAATAAGGTAATCTTATTCCAGGCTGAGTCTTCTTAATGAACTTACTTGAAAAGTTTACTGACTTTACTACTAATATAATTTGATTATCAAAATATCCTTGACTGGTTTATGTTTTGTATTAGCCAATTTTTTTCCTGTTAGGAATGAAATTCAGAAGAGTTATTTGTTATTTTCTATCACTTAAGGGAGTAAACACCTCCCTGTTCATGAAAGTGCCAGCTTCACTCTACAAGTAAAACTCTACACTTCAAAGAAGCTTTTCGAAGTTCAACTAATACAGCTGCATCACTTTGCAGCATTCTATCCCAAAAATTTGCAGAATACTCTGAAAAATCTTAAATTGCTAAGGCTGACCAAAAAGAAAAGTAAGAAATTGAAAATGAAATATTGATTTCCAAAGGAAATTTGCTTCTAAATATTTAGAAGTACCTTAACTGATGAAACACACACTTATAAAAATTTCCCATGGAGCTAAATACTTTGAAAAGGTCTGATATGGAAAGACACTGTTAAAAAAAANATATGGAAAAAAAATTTTAAAAAAAAAAAAAAAAAAAAAGGTTGGAGTATTATTCTATATGTCTTAGTCCTATATTTCATTCTTGTTTTTCCATTAATCCTTGACATATCCACTGCTAATAAATTTTAGTACTGAATTTCATCATTTTGTATTTTAAATCCTTACACACAGCATAACTTATGGAAACATTTCACTGTTCTTACAAAATAATGTTTCCTGTCTGTATTACCATGTTAAAACATTTCTAGCTACTGTAAGGTTGTGTCACTTTATGATGGAACTAAGAGCAGTGACAATTATGTAAAACTGCTATTGGTTTATCATGAAATAAAGTCAAAATATGACTAAAGAACTAATCCACAAAATAAATTGCAACTCTTTTCCCCAAGACTTCTTGCCAAATATAGCCCCCCTTCATGAAAAAAAAAAAAAAAATCACATTTGTCAAAGTATTCTCCAGTAAATAACTGCCCTTTTAAAAATCTCTTGCCATAGCTACTAACACATCCTCTCTGATCTGAGTGACCCTGTGCAAACAGAGGGTTGGACAAGATGACTTCCAGATGTCTCTTCCAACCTCAAACATTCTGTGATTCAGTGTCAGTATCAGGAGATGCTGCACATTTTCTTGTACTGTCTTATAAGGAACACCAATTGAACTCTCTGTAGTACTCGTCTATTGCAGACTTCCAACCCCAGCATCAAACAGACTTAAAGGTAACAAACATAAGAAGAATATCCTTGAATTTCTCCAAAACTATCAAACCAAGAATAAGTGCTCTAGTGAGATTTTAGTTATACACAGACATTAGCACCATTTGTAGCACTGAGGCAACAGTTACCTAAAAAAAAAAAAAAAAAACACCAAAACAATTACAAGGCTCCAGGAATGTAAACAACACTTCCTGCATCTGGGTCCTGGAAGGTTTGACAAGCTCTTCACTCTATCTTCCCCTTAGTTTTAAGCCACAATTGCATTTCTCCTGTCTGCTGCTGTTCTACCCTAAGTTTGTGAAAAATTACACTGACACTCTTCATATGACATTCTTCATATGTGCACAAGCACATGTATGTTTAGCAATCAAAGAAAATACAATGCAATATTTTGTTTAATATTGCACTCTGTATTCATATCACGCCACTTCTGATCTAGAAACACAGAACTGATCCTCTGATATTGTTATCATACTTTGCGTATTTCAGTTTTAAAGATCAAGATGTTTCTTAGAACAACTGTTCCTTAATGGAAAAGAAGTTACTTACAGCATTTTGCCTAATGCTCATGGAAAAATTCCTTCTCAGTTTCAATTTATCCCTCTTCGTTATAACTCTTCTAAAGACACATTTTTTTCAGATGTTTATACTTTCAAATACTAACAGCCTTTTGTCATGACCCTTAAAATTATCACCTTACTAAAAGGCAAGTGTTCTTACAATTTAATCTTCCTCACATACTACAGTCGAAGAGTTACTCAGATATCTCACTGCTTGATCCTCTGAGCACCCTTCTCTGTTATTCCTTACATCTTCCAGTACTGAGTAGAACTGAATACAGCATGAATACAGCATACAGTTTCTGTTTTGTAGAGATCAAAAAGGCAAGTGACAGAAAATATAACATGAGATTGTTACACCTCAGATAGCTCTGAAAAAAGAGAGGGAACCCATGACACTTTGGAATACAAGAACTATCCAGGACTGAGGTAGGGGTTAAAATGGATGTTACTCATTACAGACACACAGAGAACCAACTTAAGCGAGTTGTACTATTAAACAACGTCAATTTCAAGACTACTTTTATAAGAAGAGTTTTGAAATCAAAGCATAAAATATAATAGTGATATTGATAAAAATGGTTAGCCATGCTTAGTAATAGAGAAGGAAACACTGAAAACAGCTCACTGCACTGCTTGTCACAGACTGCGTAACACTGTCATGCCATATGGTAACAAAAATTGTTCCAAAAATAATTAGATTTTGAAGATGGACATGTTTATAGAAGAGATGTTACTAAAACATCTACAGTCTGTAATAATATGAAATGTCACCATGCATTATATTATATTGCTACTCCTGTAGGTGAAGACTGAGGAGAGGAATTGTGGGTTCTCTTCCCAGTTCATGCCAGAGAACTCAAAAATATTTAAAGATTTGCAGCATAAGAAAACTAGACCATGGAATGGCAGACTGAAGCAGACATTCATTTTTACTGCTTAATAACTTTCTCCTATGCTTTGTTTTCCTCCTCCTCCTCCTCTCCTCTGCCATCATTGCCACTCAACTGCCATCAATACAGTGGTTCAATATACCTTAATTTAGAACATTTTACAATCAATTCATATATTATGACTATCAATAATATTAGATTATTATGTCAATACTACTGGAGAAACTATCGTTATCATGCCACTGCCAGCATGTAACTGCTATTTAGCACAAGGCTGCTGGATATGTTTTTTTCTTTTTATGCATCCTTTAGAGGGTTTTCTTGATGTCCCAGCAAAAGAAACAGAACAGCATTTTTTTTTTTTTCCCCTCATCATCAATATCCAGGCTTGAAATATCCTTAAGGGTTATTCTGTTGCCAGGTAATGTCCTCAGATGTCCTTCCAGTTTTCTCTGGCAACCAATATCAAATTTCAGGGAGTAGCACACAATGCGAACCAACATATTTGTGCCTTCACCAAAACAGGTAATACCAGATGAAGGGAATGGGTTTCGTTTTTAACTTAGAAAAGAAAGCAGCAGGGTGAGAGGGAAAGTTTGTGAAGAGAAATTTGAAGCAGTCTTCAAAAAATTAAGCATGCTCTCTTCCCTGCCGCCAGACTCTCTCATGGTGCTCTCTTCCTCACGTGCTTTGTAGCCATCCTCAGGATATTCACAAACCACTATGCCTAGAACCAAATACTTTTCAAATCTCAAAGTTCATGGGGCACAGCCTTCCAATCATAAGGTACGAACATAAATACGCCACACTGGGTTCAAGCCTCAGAGCCAAATACACAGTGAGGCAGAAGAGCCTCCTCCTGCTTGACTCCAAAGCGAGCGCTTTGGTCTAGACCCGTACAGCTGATTTATGACCATATATATGCAAGACTGCAGTACCAAGAAAATACCATTTGTCAGAATCAAATACATACAAAACTGTTTTGGAGCATGGCTCACGCTGTATAGAACTAAGCTATGCTGTGTTGTAGATCCACTGATTAATCATTTTTATTATGTTAATTTATATTTTTTAGCAAACTTGTTTTTTAATGTTTCTATTGTTTGTTATTTCTTTGCTCTGGCTATTACATGTGTACTCCAGAAGACCCAAAACTTTGATAATTGTCTTTAAAATCATAGATAACATATTATTGATGGACAAAAACACATTTCACACCAACAAGATTTTATTAATAACTTCATCACACGAGTTATAGTAAAGGTAGGATCAAATTAATAAAACTAGAACAAAAAAAGGTTGACTTCTGATATATTTTGAGAAAAATGCATCAGGGACAAGCATTTTAAAATTAAGCGTTATTATCTGACTGAGAAAAAGCTATAGAATGGGAATTGCAACATGAGAAATCCTCAGAAATATTTTCTTTGAACTAAATGGCAAAAGGGAGATCAGATTGGTTTTCAAATATCTTGGAAAATTGTGTAGCTAAGTATTACTGTGTTCTAACATGAGACTTAATCAAAAGAAAACCACTTCTGTACTTTTAAAAACTGAGTTTTCTACAAAATCTTTATAGAAGACTAATTCCTGGGGGTGGCAGGGGTGGGGGCATGACAAGAGAAAAACTTCTCAAAAAAGTTTGATGGCTTTCAACACATTTAAATACAAAATTAGCAGTCTACTACTGCAGTGTTAATGCCAGCAATTTAAGTAATTTCTACACCAAGTCTAGAAGTTATCAAAAAATAAGAAAACTAATGAGCATAGCAGATACATAGTTTCATTCATATCTTACTGCCAGTAAAAATTACCACTGGAACAAAAAAAAAAAAAATTTGATGTTCATCCTAACTATCAAAATTCCTTCTCTTTGTAAAAGGCTGGAAGAGAACACGTTGCACTTCTTGATCTGATCACTGTTAAGCATGGCTTTTTATAATGCAAGAAAATTCAAAATATACATTGATATACTCAAAGCGGCATCAAGAGTCCATTCCACACTCAGAATCATCCAGGGAAGAGCTCTGATGTCAGTCTAAACATCTTTTTAAGAGAAAACTGCAGGCTCATCAAGATGACCACTAATTTACCTGCTAACTCCAGACTGAAATTGTCTTCTTGTCAAGAATAAAAGACCTTCATCAACTTCAATGCAATAAAATCTTGGTTTAAGACACAAGTAATGGGAGTATAAATAGGAATAACATTCCTTCAGGTGATCGCTTTTCGAGTATGTAAGCCCAGATAAGCCTCTTGCATGTCAAGGTTTTAGTCTGAAGATGGAAAATAAGATGCCCTCATTACTGACTGTAGTTGACAGTCACCAAAATCACACACAAGAAGTTCAGGGGTAGATCAGTGCATACCTACACTGGTGTTTCTCCCCACTTCAACAATGACAAATACGACTATGATGAAGGTCCCTGCGCTGCAGTGAACGAAAACAGGTCTCCGAAGTAAATACAATACCTGTTGAATAGCCACTGGACACTCAATGATAAAGACTTTTAAGATACTGATGAGTGCTTCTCTCTTCTCGCAGAAGTTTTTTTATGTTTTCTTTCCCTCATGTCCCTTGCTTTCTTTTTTTTCTATTTTGTAGTGATTCTATAGCAGAATAATGCCTACCCCTTCAAATATAACCATAAACTGAATGACAGAGACCTAGGCATTTAAATCTTATGCGCTTTCCTACTGCAATTAATAATATTAAGCAAAAATTTTAAAATATGAGAGATCTAACCAGTATCAAATTAATTTTCAAATTACTGATCAATTATCAATCTGTCCTAACTCACAAATAACAAAAAGCACAATTCACACAATCTCCTCTTATAATCTGACTTCCCTGACTGGGCTTTTCACAGGAAACTTTAATCTTTAATGTTCCTCTACAGGAGCAAGAAAATAATTATCAAAAGATATTCACAGGAATGAAAGCCAGAACTTCCTGAGGACCAGAGATGAAATGTTATAATTCAGTTCTACGATACAGTTTTGGTCACTGCTTACCTACACAGAACTGGTTTATTAGTAGTAGTATTAATATTAATGAATCCATATGTATATTTTTTACATATACTGGCATAGAATTACCAATGTTTGAACTGACTTTGGCTTATTTTATTTTCTACAACATAAATCTTTAGGCAGATATTACAGTTTAAGGCACAGCAGGCTGTTCACCTCTTGGAAACATACCTACAAAATCCTGCCTATGGAACTGTGTTGGTCAATACACAACTATTTAATACAAGTTTTGTTACCTCTTCAGCCAAACAACTGCAGCTTTTAATTCCAGGCAGAAGCTTGGATACACAGTAACGACATTCACCTATATTTGAAACTATGCTTCGAGCCAAGCTCTGTCCTTCAAGGCTGTATTTCAAAGGATAGGTCTCACTTCTGGAAATCGAACGTGGCAGAGGTAACCGGTGACACCAGGGTTTCACCATTAAAAAACATTTTTCTTGGCATGTGTTATTATGTGATGCTCTGCTCTGCAGCTGCAGTGATTCAGCCACTTATACCTGTTCCATTATGTGAAAACGTTACATATATAATTTTCCATAAAAACTCTGTTTAATTCTAATTTTTAAAAATACTCTGTATTAGTTATTAATCTGTTGCTTACAAAGGAATACTATTTTCTGTTTTCAGTCACATAACATTTTTTCAGGACTACAGAATTTTTAAGAAATGCAAAAGAAACTAAGTTCTTACTGACATTGGTGGCCAATTCTGCAGTATCTTTTACTTCTTATTGCACTGGGTTTTAGGAGAAATCCTCTAGAGATAGGGCACCTACTTGGATTTCTAAATCATGGAATTATTTGTTTGTTGAAATACCTTGGTTATAATTCACCTTCCTTTGAACAGAAAGTCTTCCCTTCAATAAGCTCACTAGACCTGGACAGAGGAATACAGCTTGTTACACTTTTGAAAAATCAGCTCTAACTTACTATCAGTCCTACATGACCTTACAGAGCTAAAGCAGAATTCTTGGTGTAGTTAAAAAGTATGATCGATCCAAAGCTCACAGGATTTAATAATAAGGTCTTGAGAGACACAGAAAGCCAGTGTTCTCAGAGCTACTCTCACACAGAACAAGAGCTGTGGCTGTGCTCTTTGGATTACAGCAATTCTATCTGTTTATCTTTAAGCACAAGATGGATGTACAATTTGATGACAAGACATTAGAAAGCATCATGAAGACATTACTACCAAGTGTGCTCCAGTGGGTACAACATATGCTACTGAGATACCAGAAATATGATGTAAGGATAAGATATTGCCCAGGGAAATCATTTACTGAAGGCAGATAAACAAAGCATGAAGCGTAAAACCCAATACAACACAGTTGCTGTTGTAGAATAGCAGAAAGTTGACTAATGTAAAACAATGCCTCAGTTTCACTGATCTGTATTTCAAGAATGTACCAAAAAGGCTATGTTATCAAAAGTGAAATGATTCTAGCTTCTTGAATTTTAGCCACAAATGCAAGAGTAATGGGACCTAAAGAAACCTAGCAAAAACAGTTCTTGCCTCCTGATCAGTGTAGTCACTTGATAGAAGGCAGATAAGTTCAGCTAAGTCACTAATCTCAGCCTGGCCCCCCAAGGAGTGAAGCCATGGTGTGTGGCACCTGTCTCAAGCCTCATGACACCTCCACGGAGCTCCGAAGTGGTTCTGCAGTACTGACCAAGTACCCTTTCTTCAAACTCGGTGCGAGAGTAATTCATCACACTCCAAAGAAACACAGGTCTCTCGCAGACTAGAGAGAGGATGTAGCCCAAAATACTTCACACAGGGACTCAGAATAACCTGCTAAGGCAGATACCTACATTTCTAAAACTCTAACACCTGTACTTGCCATCTACAGTGCTTCAGTCCTTTAAGGGAACCATCTACTGATAATATTTGTACGACATTGTAAATGCTGAGAAGTATTTAAAAAAAGATGAAAAAGAAAGAGCTGCCAATCTGTCAAAAACTTGGCAGGCACATAACACTGAATGAGAGAAGGCTTCATAGAAGGAACACATCTGGAGTGGTATCTGTGCTTGCAACTTCCCTGTAAACAACTCTTTTACTGAGTGATGGTTTTGCTTCAGGAATTGAATCCTTACCAAACCCATAGCCACATAGCAAGCTTTGATCAATTAATGCTTTTAAGCATTTTGACACTCAATATTACAGAAATGCAAAGATGTATTATTACTTTCCACTTTGCACTAGAAAATATCACCTAGTAGGACCAGGGTACAGCAAAATCCATAAATTACAGTTAAGTAAGAAAAAAATTGACACTTGCCAACTACATTTTCATTCACCAACCTCAGAAACAGCAGGTAGAGTGTGTTTATGTTGAGTGATATTTCCTGAAGTTTTAACAAGTGTGCTGAATCACACAGTTGTAAATATTCATATTTATTACAACCAGATCTAAGGTCAGCTGGAGTAGACAAAATATTTTCATTTACTTCAAATGTTGTTCAAAAACTTTGTGTTTATATCAGAGCAAGAATAAACCAAAATGGCCATGAGGAAAGATATCAACCAGTAATAATCCAAATCAATAATAAGGTCACAAGATGATGCATCACACATTTCTGTCTGATTGTTCAGCCGTCCTGAGATCAGCAAGCTTTTGCCTGTTCAAAATTTTGTGCAGTCTACTCAATTTGCAGATACAATAATTTTATCATTTTTCTTCTGCAAAGTATAAAAGCAAGTTTGTCAGAATCATTGTCTCACCATTAATATTAAAGCTCTTCATTATCTTTGACAGAACAGAACAGTCTTCAAACATCCTAGGGAAAATTCCAATTCATTCATGAAAGTCAGAAGCAGAGCAAATGCCATGAGAACTGGACAAAGTTTTCAAGACCATCGAAAAAACTGCATTTTGGCCACTGTTCATGAAACGACAGGAGTCACTGCTGACAACTACAAAACTTTGTCCCTTGTCTCTACTCAGCTTCACAACTAGGCCCAGAGGTGCTCTCTAAACTCTGAAAGTGAAGAGTCCTAATCTTCAATAAAGCTTGTCTACAAATGCTGTCAGAGGAAACAGCCAGGTTCTCGCCCTCTAGGTCAATGCATTTGATAGGTAAGCCCTACAAAACCTACCTGTGGAAATTTACTGATTGTCACAAAGTACTTACTAATCAACTATGGTACAATTAAGCTAGAAACATAAGCTGTAACTCCTGGGCTTTTTCATGAAGGTTTATTTTAGGAAAAAAAGTGATCAAAGTTTTAATTTTAACTCCAGAAAAGCAAAGTATACCAGAATGTCTTACTGAGAATAAAATAGGGCTTCTGCAGAGCAGCAAATCTTCCTAACTGTATATTAGAGAGAATGCAAAATTCTACATCAGAATGACACCAGGAATAGATGGTAGAAACTATTTATTGAGGTCTCTGACCAGATCACTGAAGTTAGCACTTGTCTCCCCAGTAGGCCAGTATGAAAGGCATACCAGCTCAGTTCACAAGTTAAAGATCAGCAGAGATGACCTCAAGTGAAAACTTCTACAGTCAAGCTTGACTGTTGCCAAAAAAAAAGCAAGTATGTTCATAAATTGGTTGGCAGGTATGGGTTTACATTTAAGAATCAGCTTAAATCTTTAGCTATCATTAAAAATGGAACCTAAATCAAACCTGCAGCTATTCTAGTAAACAGAAGGTAGGCAGCAACTGTTCCTAAAGACTGGATCTATGGTCTCCCACAAAGACAGGCTGAGAGCCTGTTGGGGGTTGAGGAGGTTTTCTTTTTGTGTGTGCATGTGTTCTTTTCTTCTCTCAAAGGAATTTTTCCCCATGTTAAGGAACGATTGCTGAGTACTTCAGAAAAACAAAGGACCTAGCCAGCCACAAGGGAGGGGCCCAATTGTCCCTTTTTTTTGGTCTTGGTGGTGTCTTCTCAGGTGGGGGAGCAGAGACATCTCGAGATTTAGAACTGGAAAAAAAGAGGTGGGGTAGGGTGCTTGGGACTCATTGCTCTCCTGGCGTTTGGAGGGAGCAGAGACTGCAGCCGCCGTGGAGAGTTCATCTCNGCTCAATGTTATCACACAACAGTAAATATTAGTACCAAATATTGCATGTATTTACTTGTTTGCTAATAGGCCACAGTACTTTAGATACTGTTTGAGCTTCGAATAAGCTATGTGTAGTAAAAAAAATTAAAAGTAGTATTCTTCTCTCGTGGGCACAAACCTATCAAATTGAGACTTCCTGAGGGAGAAGTCCTATTTACCTATTTTCTTAACTTTCATCCAAATCTAACATACTTAGTGAACCAAGAGGGCATCCTGTAATACTGGTAATAAAAGAATTCCTAAGGTCTCTAAAGTATAATATCATAAACGTTCTAAATTTTGACCATTTTCCATTTTTCCTGACTTTTTCCTTATCTTAAAGGATATACACCACAATAAGCTATGCTGACCGAAAGAGATCTCTTCACTACTTTGAAAAGAACTGAGGTGGGTTTAGAGAGTAGTCACCGTGTTATGGGTCTAAAAGATATGTTCTTAATTAGTACCTATCCCACTGAAAGTTTTAATGGAGAACTGGAGATCCATGACCTTAGTTTCACTTCCAGATAACTATTCTCCAAAAGAACCATACATCTTGGAGGATCTGGGGTTTGAGTACAGCCCCTCAGTTGTGCTGTCACACATTATGTTCACCTTGTGTTCCTCAAAGGGTAAGCCTACAACTAACAGTGACTTTAGATATTCCCTTCTGATGAATTTTAAAGCCTTCAGGTAGACTAACCTGAATTCAAGAGAGCATCAGATTCTGATGGATATCATCATTTAGGTATTACTCAGTATTTACAAATTTTGTACCTCTATAGGAAGAAGTACTGAGTACTCTCTCTCCTAAAATCTATTAAACTTCACTTTTTAATTTTTTGTTTCCTAGGGAGTTTCAAAGTACGGATATATTGCCCTTCCTTTGAACTTAATTTCCCATTCAAAAATCCTGAGGACTTTGTTTTATATTTCGTATTTATTTATTTATTGCATTGATTTTATTGTCTTATATGGGGTCTCAGGGCTTTTGATGATAATTAAAGGTGCCACATAAATAAAATAAATTCCTTTTAGTACTCACATTCAAAAAGAGACCAGGAGTATTGCCGCTTTCAGGTTTGATATTCTCTCTTCAGTACAACTTCTCCTTTACAGTGTGTATATACGCATGTATGCATTATATTTACATATGCCATGTTAATTCTTGGGTATCTACATTATCGTGGTAAAATTCAGTGTCCAGGAAGTGCCCACTAAGGAAAGCATAGAGAACTAGCCAGTAGCTTACCTTTAACATGGTTAACACCAGGTAAGTTGACTCATTTGCTTAAGCAAATGCTTCAGCATTTCAGTTGTACAAAACAGCTTTTCAGAGCAGGCACTGGATTGACACCTATTCAGTAGAAGATACAATGGTTTAGGTATGGCTAATCCATTATAAGAGATTTGAAGAAAATGACCACAGCACATCCAGGTATACATCACACTCTGCGGGAGCATCTTTTCCATCTCTTGTGTATAAATACTGCACTAAGTACAATAATAAATAAATTATTCTGGTTTCTATTTCTAGCTGCAGCGGAATAATGAACTTTGAGAAGCAATAACAGCAATTTGTAGACCAAGTAAAAATGAACTGCAACTTCCCAAACAATTGTCCCGTCTTTCCATTACTTGACACTGCACTTCCTTAAGCTACAGACAGATAACTTCACTTCCCCAGACAGCTTCTTTTCTCCCCTTTCCTCATATCATTTCCCCATTCTCCATACACATACAAAATTTTTCTGACTGCTTTTGTGTATTCAGAAAAATTTCTAAAGCAAAGCAAATCCAAGGTGAAATGGCTGAATATTACACTAAAGAGAAACCTATTACTGTAAAATATTTCCAGTCTCTCCTTAGCGTAGGTTTTCACAAACTCACTAAATGTCTGCTCATTTCAACTCTGCACATTTCTCAGTGTTTAAGATTAACTATATTTGGGGTTGAGAAATATCACTTTTATAATATTGTAATAGTCTCAGACAGATGGGTTTAATATTTTAATATTACAATCATACTACTAAATAAGTTATCATAATATCATTTAATGTCGTATTATGACATTAATATGAAACCATATACAACATTTCTTCTGAGACAACTTTCTACACCTTGGTTTTCTGTTCAAAATTTAAGAACCAAAGTCCCATAATTATTCATTATGCAACTTACTCCTTGCTATAACTCATTTATTAAATTGTCTTATTTATTGGCGTAGCTAATTACTGCTTGTCTGAATGCCATTAGTACCCTTTCCTTCCTTGTCTCTAAAGTATACAAGTGATGTTTTCAGACAATTTGTACCACAATTTTAAAATAGTGTACAAAGTATATTTAATAAAAGGAGGGAAAGTTATTTGTGAATAACAATTTCATTCTTTTTTTTCTCAGCACACGCAGCCTTCATAATGAAGCACAGGAGAGACATAAATTTCATCAAAACCGTTAAAATTCTGAACTAAAATTGATTGTGAGAATAAAAGCAGTAGAAACAAGAAGAGATTACATTTAATAGTTTAATTAACATTTATCAAAAAGAAGAATTCAAATAACATTTTGTTTCTTGATTTGACAATATTTTTGGATTTATAAGACTAAGTACAAATCAGTGAAGCTAAGCAAAATAATTTTTAAATGGGAAAGTTGCTCTGCAGAGAAATTCAGGCAACTATGCTACAGTCATAATGCTAAAATGTCATCTTGCAATGACATTTCAGGGACACATCATTGAAATTTTACATCTTTTAGGTTTAGAATATAAAAAAGACTATCTTCACCTTTCTGGGTTTGAAGCAGGAACGTTTTTTACTGTTTTGTTTACAGTTTTGCAAATTATCATGTTTTCCCTCTCCATCAAAGCAAATCATCTGAACTTCACTAATGAAGTAATTGGGAACACTTCAACCAAAATTATATTCACAGTATTAATGGATCAGAATATATCTCAAATTATTCATCAAGACTCCCATCTCAGGACTATGACTGAATACCCTGTAGTGTTAAGCTTCACTGATTATCCAGTTACCAAAAAGTAACCAAACATTGGATGAATACATTATTACATTGCTAATCATAACTAAGTCTTCTGTACAGTCTCAGAAAAGCAATGGTATTGTATTTATTAATTTTTACAATCAGAGGGAACTAGTATCACAGGTGAAGACATAACAGTTCAGTTCTATCTAGTTCTATCTTTCTAAAGCAAATATTTAAAGGATATAATTTCTTACACTAATCTGAATTCAAGCCTGGATTCTTTACTCATAAGGAAAAAAAAAAATCAGAACATCTTAAAGAAAAGCATCCACAGAAAGTTCACGTACAAAAACGTATACATAAGTAAAGAGGCTCTAAGGCATACAAGGAAAAAAAGTTGCAGCTGTCTCTGATACAAAACTCTCATTCAAGACAGACAGTATTCTGCCTTTTGCAATATTAGTATAAGCAATGAGCAAGCAATGTATCTGCTACACTAATTACATACTACCTACTATTTTAAACAAAGCAGAGCATATTTTTTGAGCATCCCGGAGTGATTCCACCCTAAAACAGCTGTCTAGCAGTGTAGTGTTATTATCTCCTTATGCTGACACCAGCAGGCTGCATTCCCAAAACAGGCTGCCCTATCCCTTCTGCTTGTTCCTGAAGTCATGCTGTCTTTCTTGTTGGATTAGCAAAAGTACTTCTGTGGCCAGGTGAACTACACGAAGGAATTGATTTGAATTAAAACTGAACTATAGGGAATGGGGAAAGAAGCTGGTTTTCACTTGGAGCAGTTTCTTCCCCCAGTTTGCTCTATGGACACACTAACACTGTGCTACATGTGAACAGCCATAAGAACTAACAGCCAAAAGGAAGAGGTCATCACTGTCTTTCTCAGCAGCATGCTGGTTTAAAGCAAATCTTGAAGCAGGGTGTAAAACTGAAAAAAAATTAATTACCCTGTAAAACTGTTTATTTTCCTTCCCACAGAGGAATCTAAATAATTAGCTTATTTTGGATGCCAAACAATTAGATAGTTGAAGACTTTTACACTAAGAGTGACCATAAATCATCTGTTTAACTGCATATGAAATGATTCTTCTGCAAACAAGCATATGTTTAAATTTATTTCCATACAGTTGTCTAGCCTTTTTAAAATGTGACTCGTAAGTGTATCCTCATTTTTCCNATATGTAGAAACATTTATTTTAATAAAAGAATTCAGTAATTGCAACACAGAACAATTCAGTGTATTTGGATATTGTAATTACAGTATTAACTTATGGAAAAAAACCATACATAAAATACCTTTATTTTCAAAAGCTTTCAAATGTTTTAAGAATATTTACCTCATAATGTATGGGTTGCATTTTCGCTCTGAAAGTGTAAACTGGCTAGATCACCAGCCTTAAAGGGTTAATAAAAAATCTGATGAGTTCCTCGCTTAAAGGCATTCCTCAGGGGTCAAAATGGCTTAAGATCTTCATTAATGGCTAGAACAACAAAACCGAGTGCCCTCAGCAAGTCTGAAATTGTATCAAATTGATAGGAGCTACCAAGACACACTAGAAGGCCAGGCTGCTACAAAGGAGACCTGGGTGGTCAGAAACATGAAGTTCAGCACAGGCAAATTCTAAGCTCTACTTTTGGGACAGATAAATCTCAGGTACCAGGACAAGTTGGGGACGAACGTACTGAGAAACAGCTTTGCTGTGTGAGCAGGAATCAGCAGTGAGCCCTTGCAGCAGCAAATGCCAACCACGTCCATGAACATAAGCAAGTCACAGAAGGCTGAGATGATTATTCCCCTCTACTCAGCAATAGTGAGACCACATCTTAAGTGCCATGCCTTAGTCTCGGGTTTTCCAGTCCATGACAGACAGAGATGGTTTTGGAACGACTCTGGCAGAGGAGCGCAAGACTGCCACGGGACTCTGGCAAGGGAAAATCAAGACAGCTGAGATGTTCAGGTTTAGGAAGAGTTCTTCCTGCTGTCTTCAAATACCTAATGGGAAGTTTCAGAGGAGCAAAGCCACAGTTTCCCTGGAGGTCCACAGAGATAGGATAAGAGGCAAAAGACACAAGACACAGCAAAGGAAATTTTGAGTAAATGTTAAAGAAAAAGAGATGNGAAAATCAAGACAGCTGAGATGTTCAGGTTTAGGAAGAGTTCTTCCTGCTGTCTTCAAATACCTAATGGGAAGTTTCAGAGGAGCAAAGCCACAGTTTCCCTGGAGGTCCACAGAGATAGGATAAGAGGCAAAAGACACAAGACACAGCAAAGGAAATTTTGAGTAAATGTTAAAGAAAAAGAGATGACAGCGATGACAGCGATGATCGTAAAACTGTAGAACTGGTTGCTAAAGGAGGCTGTGGAATCTCCAACCTTGGAGACAATAAAAAATTTGACTAGGAACCTTACCTAACCAGATTCTGGTTTGAGCAGGAGGTTGAATTTAATCATCTCTGGAGGTCCCTTTCAACATAAAACATATTGATTCGATGGTTTTATTCTCAGTTCAAAAGAGGTCATGGATACTTGGTCAATTCTGAGTTAAACACTTACAAGGAATACGCTTCAGACCTAACACAAGCAAGCATTCATGTATTTTTTTTTAAGATCATTGCCCTACTACTACCATTTCACAGGTTCACTGAAGTAATTGGGCTGTAAACCAACAAATAATTAGAGCTCAGACTTAAAAAAGTATTGGAGATTCAGTTTCATGTGTAGAATTTCTTACAGCACACAGGACAAACTTAAAATCTAGAAATTAATTTCCTTTCACTTCTTAAAATCTGCAAAGATGATGAGTGAATTTCTGGGAAAACCAGATA
>VYZQ01008906.1:343-17427 GCA_013400655.1 Mystacornis crossleyi
CCACCACTGGACCTTCAGAGGAAGACCAGACCCTCCTACAGGATCACCACTTCGACAGAGGCACATCTGTCACTTTAGAGGGGACAGCAGCCACCCCTCAATCAGACTGCTACCACCACCCTGCCCGGCAGGGTGCCAGGCTGTATCCTCTCTGCCAGGTTAAGCAGTGCTTCTGTAGTATTGCCTTGTTATATATACTCGTAAAGAACTGATATTCCTGTTTCTCGTATCTTTGCCCGAAAACCCCTTTATTTCAGAATTATAATAATTTGGAGGGAAGGGGGTTATATTGTTGCATTCCAAGGGAGGCTCCTGCCTTCCTTCACAGACACTTGTCTTTCAAACCACGACAGTTGTTTTTTTTATTCCAAGCACTGATGTCACATGCTAAAGATGTCATATAGTTGAAGATGATCTGAAGAGAGTTGAGTTTGAACCTCAGAGTGTAATCCTTCTCTCCAAGCCACCTGGAAAATAGCGAAGGGATTTTTCTAGCCGAGGCAAGGACACATTTTCTCACTGTGTGAGCTGCATCTGGAAACCTGTACGTGAGCAGAAAGCCTCCAGTCATGTATTGCATCTTTCAGAGGGGCAAGGGAGCTGTGCATTGTTTACAGGTGGTTGGTGAAAATGCTTGTGAGGACCAACATGTGCTGCTTCTTCCTGGCTTGAGTGGACACGATGGCAGCAGCAGATGGTGGTCACCTCCTCCCCCAGCTGGGACTCAGAATGGTGTTAAAGAACGTGGAAAGGCTGGACTTCAGTGATATTAATCACGTGGTTTAGGTTAGTCACAAGCATAACTACCTTGCTAAATCAAAGTACACCAGGATATGTGTATAATAATTAATGCAAGATGGGGACAGACTTTGTTAGCGTCATGTGAAAAGCTGTGTGTTTCCCTTGCTGGTTTCCCCTTGGTATCCATGTGCAGAGAAGTGGCCTTACTTCTTAAGCTGTAAACCATCCACATTTGCAGGGCAAGGAAATAGTTTTGCTAAAACAGATTAATAAACTAAAAGTAATTGTAAAAAAAATGGGAAGGAGCATGGATTTGTTTTCATCCAATAATGAAAAGTAGTCCAGGTGGATTTGGTGCATTAAGATGTGCTGGGTACAATCACGTGTGGTACTTTCAGTTCTCACTTCCCTCTTTGGTCAATCCCGTTGGCAGAGTCTTGCTTTATCAGACACTTGGTTACAACCTCCAAGGAAGACTTCTAGCAGCAAGATCTGACAGTCTGGCAAGGTTTTTCCTGTTTGTTTTTTCCCAGTCTCTTCCAGTAGCATTCTCTTGAGACAGCAAAGGATACCCAAAATGTAGATTCGTTCTCAGCCTGTGGTTCATCCCTGCTAAAGCCACAAACTGTGTAAGAAGTCCCACCCCGTGTTGACATCTGTGCAAGGGGTGGTTGTTCAGGGCCAGGTTGGATGAGGCTTTGTACTCCCTGGTCCAGTGGAAGATGTTCCTGTCCGTAGCAGGGGGTTGGAACTGGATGATCTTAAGTTCCTTTCCAACCCAAACCGTTCTATGATTCTGTTATTCCATGTATGGCAGTTCAGTGGAAAATGCTGCTCTTGATCCCTCCAAATTTGGAGGGTCTTAGCGGATCCCTCCTGAGGAGCTGAGAGTTGTGGAGTGAGACAGAGGAACAGAGTTCCATGAACTCTGCTTTCCCTTCCTCTCCAGTGGGCTAACACTGCCTGCTTTGGAGGTTTCATTGCTCAGCTGTGCAGTGATTTGTTGTCCCTGCTGCTGGTTCCAGGTTTGGAAGGAGAGCCCAGTATTATCTTTTCACCTGCCCCCCCGTCAACAGTATCCTTAAAATATGTTCAGATTGAGCAGCATTAGGTGTCCCAGGCTTTCTAGCTGTAACAATGGAATATTGACAAATGGCTGTGCTGTCTGACTGCTTCAGGTATAAGGGAAGAAGAGTTCAGTAAATCAAGCAGTGACTTTCGATTTAATGCAATCTCTTGAATTACAGTTTTGGTCTCACCTGCTGGGTTTGTCAATGCACAGGAGAAGATTCATGCTGCTCTGTTGCACCAAATACAAATAACTCAGAGCTCTTTTTGCACGTGAGGAAAAATAGGCTTCCATCAAATTTTGGTTGCAGGTTACCTGCTAGACTTCCGCTGAGTATAATGTGAATCTTGTTCTGAAATTAATTCGAACTGAGACATAACGCGTGTCTTTCAACATAAAGGAATCTTTTAAAATTATGAACATAAAAACGAGGAGTGATTTGGAGCCAGTCACCTCAGTGGCTTCTTCTCCAAGGACAGGCAGTCAGCAAACACTTCCTGAAAATAGAACCTCTTGAAGTTGTGGACCTGAAAAATCAGAAATGCCTTTTTGAATATTTCACCTCAAAAGCAGTGGTTGTCTTAACCTCGTGGAGGCTGGGACTAATTTTCAGATTACAAATGAAGGTGTAACTTGCAAGAGTAACTCGTGAGATGTTTACTGAGTCTTATTAGGTAGGTGATGTTATTCTTGTTTGACCAGTGGGAGGGGTAGTTCTTGGACTTTTGAAATAAGTGGAACAAAGTCATGCAGGGAGTTGTGTGGCTGCTAGATCATTATTTTCTCCCTTAAAAAGTAAATACGTGAAGGTGAACGGCTTTTTAAAGGTCTGAAAACATCCGGTAGGCTCTAGAAAGCTCTTTACAAAGTAATGCTCATCAAAAATTGAGGAGAGGCAACACAGTGCTTAGCTTGCTTCTCATCATGTAGGTCTTAATTTTTCAAAGTGGGTTTGTGGGTCTGCTGTCATAGAGTGTGGGTTGTTTACTGCACTGATTGGATTTGTAGGACTTCATGGTCAGTTGGAATCTAAACTTGGGTGTCCCCCTTGAGTCAGAGTTCCCTCATACTGAACAGAGAAGAAAGGAAAGAGCATCTTGAGAAAGATCATCTGGAGGGGGTCAGCTGATGATTCAGTCACTTGTCTACTTGGTGGGTAAAAATTAACCTTGCAGGCTCTAAACAGGCTGAGAGATTATTTTTTTAATGTATAATTCCATATTTTGTACATCGATCTTTGTTAGATTTGGTGAACCCAACACACCTTTAAGTCCACGGAAGATCATATGAACCCTCTGGCAGGAGTCCTATCTCAGTTCTTGAGTCTTGGATACGGCCCTTGCTTTGGAATATACTTTCAAGTAGTAGTTGGGTTTGATGTTTTTTGCTCAAAGTGTAGTGGAATGACTTGTGTTGCAACAGACAGTGTCTCCTTCTGGGAATTCTGCCACAGTTGTTGCACATGTGGCACCTTACACATGGGGTTTGTGTCTATTTTTGTATTCTTTTCAATATGAAATAGTTGGGATTATCATATTAAATCCTCCAAGTTGTGGCAAGGTCAGTGGCAGCTCTGGGTACGGGTACATTCCACAAGTTTAGGTGAGATGGTCACCAGTTGAAGTAGCAGCTGCGAAACAAACAGTGGGTGATCTCAGCTGGTCATGAACGCACATTTATACTGGCCCAAATGGCCTGTCATCCTGACTTTCTGCTGGAGAAGAAGACCCTCTTTTGCTGCTCATGTGTTGACCTCTTACAGAGACACCTTCGGTAAATTTGGGTGTCCGTGCATGATCGATCACCAGCCACGCTGATGGATTCCAGCACTGCACTCCTTGCTGTTGTTTCCTGATTCTTAATCCAGCCCTTCAAGCTCTTACTCATTAAATATGGTGTCCTACTCACTGGAAGATTTTTCATCTGGTACCACTGGTATTTCTGGGACCTGGGTCTTCTCTGCTGCCTCATGCCTCTGTCCAGCCTCTGCGTGAAATGCCTCATCTTGGAGCTGTCTGCATGTAGCAGAGGAAGAGAAAGCAACTTCTCTGAAGATGTGGAGATTCTGATTTGGTGTCTGTAAAGCCTTAAAATCAGCATCTTCAATCCTGTAGCAGAAATCTTCATCCAAAAGACCTGTGAGTGACCGTGGCTTCATTCCATACAAGAGTCTCCAGGATCGTTCTGGAGTGTGGAAGGAGGAAGCTCTCCTCTAGCGAGGCTCCCAGCACTGAGGGAGGCAGTGGTTCCTCAGCCCTCCCTCCCACCCTAAGGGGGAATGGTGACCTCTCCTTTGGCCTGGTTCAGTGTCAGTGCTCAGGAAGGGGCCCACGTGAGTACAAATTCCTTTGACTATGCAGACCGTATGGACAGAGCCGTGGGGCTGAGACTACACTGCAGCATGGGGCTCTCATTTCTTCAGGGGGAAGACTGGTTTCCATGCAGCACCTTTCTACCTATAAGGGGGGAGAGAGTTAAGTATTTATTTACTCACTTATTTGCTTTTTCCTGAGCAGAGCTGAAACCTGCATTTTTGCTGTGCGCTTCCTTTTGTATGCATTTCACTGCCAGCCTGTTTGAAAGCCCCGCGTTCCTCCAGGGACTTTCCAGCCAAAACTGATGCAAACTCTTTCTTCTCAGGTGCCTCACGATCATCTGTCATCCAATGCAAGCCAGGAGGCAACTGCCCCAGCAGACACAGAGGCATGACTAGGCAGCTCTCCCCTCTATCTGTTGCTGAAGATTCTGCTGCTCCCATTCTTGAGCTGCAGAATCGAAGTCCCTCGGGAATCTGTCGGCACAGCAGAGTCGAGAGGCAGAGCAGATCAGGTAGGAACCACAGCCGCACTCCCGGCCCCACCGCGTGCCTGCCGGAGGCCTCCTCCCTCTGTCTCCGGAGAGATGGGGCAGGGCCCGAGCATGCTGACGTTTGGTTTGCGGTGCTGCGAGCAGCAGAGCCTCGTGCAGGTCCTTCCCGAGCCCGGGGGTGAGGCGGGAAGGCGGCACGGACGGGAGGAGAAGCCTGGGATTCGCAGGTACATGACGTGCGTTAGGTACCCGGCACAGCGTGAGGCACGGAAGACCCTCAGAGCTGGTTATCCCTAGCACACGGTTAGATTTCACAGAGTGGTTGTGTCTCCTCAGCTTCAGCCTGGCCACGGACCAGGACCCTTAAGAGTTCCTTCTCAAAGGCAGTGACAACCTCAGCTCGCGCTGCGGATGGTCTGATGAAGAGGAAGAGAAGGAGCAGCAGGTGGAAGGATTTCTAGGGAAGACCATCACCATCGGTCAGCCGCACGTCAGGGCTTCCGTGACTCACTTCACTGCAGAAGTTTAGCTCAAATGAACCTGTAGGTGTGGTGAACACTGCCCTCTTCACCATGGTGTCCATCCAGCAGCTGCAGGGATGGGATGGGAGCAGTGACAATGTGCAGCCACAGGCCTGTGGGTCTGCTAAACCACACTCTTGAGCAGGAGACTTTAAATGAGTGAAGTAATTTAACTGTCCAAGTTTTTTGGAAGGAAACTATTTAATTGCCCAAGTTCTTTGGAAGACTGCCTGTGTAGATACTGTGAGCAAAAAGGAGAGGAAGAACAGGTTGGATCTCCCTTGCACACTGGATTTGGGGGAGCTGAACCTTCCTCTTGTCGCTTCACCACCGATGGCAGCAAGAGTCCTTCTCATGATGGAAAACAGAGGGATCTCGTACTCCGGGAGTACTCTCTTGATGGGAAGCCTCAGAAGAGCATTGGAGGTGATCACTGCTGCAAGGAGTGGATGCAGCATCTTGCAGTTAAGATCATAGCTAAGATACCAGAAGAGCAATCTGTTCTCATTTTTCCAGATATCAGGCTGAAATAACTGTGCGTGGTGGCACTAAAGTATATCCAAAATCAGAATCCATCTTCTCCAAGAAAGGGCTTTAGGCCACTTGAGTAGTGCCTGGACATCATACTCTTCTGAACATTTACTTTGCATTTATTAATTTCCCTTTTTATTCTGATCTTCCCTTCCTCATCAGAGAAGTCTAATTAGGACTGACTCAGTAGGTAAACACATAAAAAGAATATAATTTTCTAGGGTGTAGTTGCCAAATAGTCAAAAGAATTCCAATTAAAAGCTGTAGGTTTTGATTTTCCTCATCTCACTCTTCTGAAAAGTGAGAGGAAAAAGCTTTTCTGTGACCATCTTGTCATTAAGAATTTCTCTGTGGACCAAAGGACCATGCAGGGGTGTTTCTGCTCACTGCTTTCCACACAGTTTTCCATTGGCCAGTGCCATCTCCTTGTGTCACCTGCAGTGTGATCTGCATTCCTACCTGTCCTTTATCCTCGCTGAGTCCTCAGCTTGTTTCTGTGCTCTTCCCAGGGTAAGTCTCTTGGTTTGTTCCAGTCCCATCTAAAAGCAGACCTCGAGGATTTCTGCTACCTTGGCAATTGTAAAATGCTGTTTCCCAGCCACCTTGGCTGATCAGTTTGTTTTCTCCTCATTATCATTTGGTGTCTGAACACAGGTGCTTGCTCCAGCCCCAGCTTCGTGACGTGGAAATCCCTAAACCTCTTTGATGGAGCCGTGTGCCTGCTTCCCCTGTGCCTTCTAATTCAAGCCCTGTCATTTTGAAAGATATTTCTCATCTTGTCCTTTTGATTCTTTGGCCAGGAATTAGGAGCACACATCCCATGGATTCTGAAAGCAGCTGTCAAGCTATTCTGTCACTGGGATCAATCACAATTTCACTCAAATTAATTGCGAATATCTGGTCTGGAGTTAAGTGCCTCCAGTGAGCTTAGATGTGGATAGATGTAGATACATGAGGATGGAATCAGCTCTCCTCTCACCATGCCTTTCCATTATCATTAAATGTAAAGGGGCCCCAGACAACATGTTTATCCTGAATACACACTTATTTGCTAACTGCATCACATGGGATGAATCTCGCTGATTAAACACTTAGAGCAACTCCCCACTGTACATTTATTTGTAAAAACTTACACAGGACTTTAAATCCAAGGTAGGTCTTGCAACAAGTGTGTGTTTCTGTGCCTTTCCCTGCCATTCAGACCTGGGACTGTGACATCCAAGTCAAATGCTGATGGTAGGGTCATGCATAGTGACACCAATTGCATCATTATTTTGCAATTGAAAAATAGACAGCATGGCTAAAAGTGCTTTATTCTTCTATCGTTGTGTGATTATTTTAAGTGGTAGCTGGAAAAGGACTAATTGCATGGTAGTTTTACTTAGCAGGAAAACCTGCAAGTCAATGCTACTATAATATATTCTTCTAAAGCCATTCTAACTTGCAAATAAACTGTAATTTACCTTTCAATAGATGCCAGTCATTATTAGTACCATAAAAATATCTGTTTTCTCTCAGCAGCCAAGGAGAATGCTAAAAGGATGCTTGCCTTTTCAGACCCGTGGCTGATTATCCTCTGCATGTTTTTAATAAACCTGTAATTTTATTTAAATTCTTGACTCACCACTAAACAATGGAGCCACCGACTACAGATTATTTTTAGGAAAAAACCACATCACAATTGCAAAAAGCTCCATGTCCTAGGTAGGAGAATTCTTGATTGCAAATGCACTCCCTGCTATGATAATTCTTTTTTAATGTGCAATATTGCTTTACAGTAATAACTTGGAACCCCAGTTTCTTTATGGCTGTAGGAAAAGCATTAATATAAAAGGAAACTTGAACCTGAGTGTGAAAGGATACCTCTGTCACATAGAAGTTGAATATAGGACAGTGTGTGCTCGCACTCAGTGCATCTGTAACTTCTCTCAAAATCGAATTTTTTCCTCTCTATATCACATCATGTATTTATGTGACTGGTAATTGTTAGGAGTAGTTAAGAATAGCTTCAGCCCATGATTTTTAGAAGATTTTTCCCTGTTTCTTCTACCAGACTGGTGTGATGTGGTCAAACAGGGTGAATGGCTGGAGCTCAGTGCTGCCCCGGGAGCTCCCGGGACAGCAGTGTTAGTGCTCCTTCTTTTCAGCTGGGATCTGGGAAACCAAAATAAGGATCATGGGCTGCACCTCTGGGAGATGTGTCTGGAGAGCAAGTCACCAGCCAGTGAGATTAAATTCTCCCCACTTGTGTTAGGAAATCTGCACTTGGGTCTGAAAACCACGGTGCTAAAATGGGAAATGCCAACTCTCCGGTTGCTCCTTGTTTATGTGCAGAAGTTTATTTCTGGGCATGCCAAGCTTCACTTTTGTCCAGCTTCCTTTGTTAACTTCAGAAATGTAAGTACACCAACCTGATTGCAAAAAGCCTTTCTCTGCTTGGGTACATAAAACCACCAAACTGTTTCTTTTTTCCCCTATCCCAGCTTGCAAATAAAAAAGTGATTCTGGAGATGAAGTCTTGAGGAATAAGAGCTTGTTCCTGTCTCCAGACCTACAGGCTCAGAGAGCTCTTCTATTGCACAGTAATTGGCTCTATATGTCGTTGGTTCCAAGGGATGCATTTTTGTTCTGGAGGTTTTCTGGCAGAGGGAATGAAGGGCTGATAAAGCAAATAGTGACAACAGCTTATTTGTGATACTGTTACCTCAGCCCTCAGTGTTGTGTTTGTGTTTGGTTCTGCCTCCTTGAAGTGATAGAGATGGTATTATTAAAATATTTTTGTCCAGGTTTTCAGTATTTATGGGACATAGAGGAGTTACAGGGAGAAGGCAAGGGATGATTTGTGACTTGGACCAGAAGGGGAGGTTTTGCCAAGCGTTGTTTTGAATGCATTCATTACATGTACAACTCTCTATTCTTCCTTTTTCTTTTTTTCAGGAGAAGAAGGAACACAAACGCACACAGAGAGCAGCAGCCAAGAAGCTGAAAGACAGACACGATGCCAGTCTTGCACATCCACATTTCTCAAGCTAATCTGGAGATTTCTGATCATTTTGTCCGTCTCTTCCTCCTGGGTTGGGACCACGCAGTTTGTCAAAATCACGTTTGAGACCTTTGACTGTCCCTTTTTCATGACTTGGTTCTCAACAAACTGGAACATTATGATTTTTCCCATTTATTATTCCGGGCACCTTGCAACTGCACAGGAAAAGCAGTCTCCGATCAAAAAATTCAGGTAGGCTCCATCGTGGCAGTATCCCTTTAAACAACCTCATTCCTGAGGGCTGAGATCTCTGCAGTGCTCAGTTCCACCCCTGGTGTCAGGAGGCAGAATAAAGGTTGTGCTGCAGAAAACCTCATTCATAAATAGCTCACAGGAGCCTGACAGATGAGTGATGTGTGCTGAGCAAATGGATACTTGATTGTTAAAGCGTTTCTTTTAATGAGTTGAAAAGGTCAATAATCTGTGTATAAACTTGCTGTTATGTTGTCCAATATCTCTGTATTTTGTGTTCTTGCCTGGATCAGGCCGTTGATGAATCTGTCCTGGTCCATTAATGGTGGAATAGCAGTGTTGGGTACAACCAAACCAACTCCTGGCTGAGAAGAAAGATGCTCAGAGCTGAGGAGGTGGTGTCTGTGTGGAAGACCATGGCTTGCTCTCTATGCTGAGCAAGTATAGCAGGGTGCAAACTGCCCTTTCCTCCTGCTGGAAGTTCATAAATCCCTCTTCAGTAGCCCCTGGGAAGTCAGAGAAATACAAGGTTAATGGAGAACCCAAAGAAATCATCCAGTCCAACCACCAGGACCAGGCTGGTTTAGCTTCACCTTAGCCAGTTCTGAAGAAAACCACACTTAATCTGTCTCTGGGGCTTGGAAGTACCTCACATTCTGTGACAATTAATTTCACAGTTCCTCTTCCACTTTTATTATTCCACTGATTTGATGGTGATGTGGGAGCTGCTTTAAAGGACGGGACAAAACTCAGCTCACCAAGTGATACCACAGCTTGCCCAGGGCAGGAGGGGATTCACAGGGTCATTTTGAGCTGGAACCCAGTTCTGTTGTTCCAGTGCAGGCTTGCTGTGAAAACAACCTGACTCCAGCAGAATTGTCTGTTCCACCAGGAATTGCCCAGCGTGGTGCCCGTCCCTGGCTCCTGCTGTCACTGAGCAGACACGGAATCCCATTTGTGACTGTCAGGCTGCAGTGTAGCAGGGCCAAACTCTTCCTCAGCTGCTTTTTGCCAGGATCTGGGATGTAATTTGGCCCTAAATTATCATTTCTGTCAAATCAATGTGACTGAAATTGAACAGTTGCACTTAATTAAGTGCTTCTTTGCAAACCCTGGTGCTTTGTCTGTTAATGATGCTTCGTTCAGGTTTCTGCTGGAGTGTTTGTGAGAGCATTAACAGTGTCAGCTTGGCTTCTGCATGTGGGATGAAGTAATAACAACTGCACAGCAGATTAGGAAGAAGGTGAGAAGAAATATCCCTGCAGATAAATCCCCTGCAGTTGGTTCATTGATTTTATCTCCACCAGAGTGAAATTTTGGGGCAAAACATTTGGGGCAAGGCATAAAAAACCCCTGTGCTTCAATAACTGATACATTTCCCCAGCTGTTAGGAAGTTGGATTTTAAAGTGGAGGACACAGTCTTAAATATCCACAGGAATTCCTGCGGTGGGTCTGTGAATGTGAGGAGTCAGGACACCAGTGTTAGAGCTGATGAGAATCTTCGAGAGTATTTCTTATGCCAAATATGTCAGAAACTCATGTCCCAAGGAGGGAGTAACTGCTGGTAAATAATGATTTCATCAGGGGGAGCAACTGCTTGGTCTGTGCTGTGTTACACCTTGCTGTCCAAACTCTTTTAGTTTGGATATGGGATGGGCATCTCTTCAGGATGAGCTCTGGATTTTTTGGTGACTTAACGAATTGAAAAGCATCATTTGTAGTTTTAAATTATAGACAGACTTAATTTGGAAAGGATCTTTGGAGGTCATTTCACGCAGCCTCCTCCCCAGAACAGGGCATTTTCAAACCTGCATTGATTGTTTGTATATTTTCTTGATTTGCATTCTTGATATTGTTCCCATTACAAGGCTTTTTATTACATTTTGTAAGATTTCTGGCTGCTTCATTTGCCTGTTTCATTCCTGTGCAGTAGCTAATTCTTGTCAATAAACCCATTTGTAGCAGTTCCAGGCTTGCCTCAGAGACCAGAGGTGATTTGTCTTTGTGTTTCTGGAGGGTGTAGTTACTCTCTAGGAGCTTTAAAGACATAAGATATTTTGTCCAGCAGATATTCCCAGTGGATCTGAACAAACAGTGTCTGTGACATCTTGGCAGAGATCAGTGATCCTGTGAGTGACTTGCAGAGTGCTGCCCCAGGCTAGCAAAGTTGTAGAGAACCACTACTCCTTTAAAAAATCCCACTTGGAAGGACAGGAGTCTCAATCCTCAACTTTAGATTGGCTTCCTGAAAAGTTTAGGCTGCTCAGTACCTAAAGGAGCTGCAAGAGAGATGGATTTTTGATAAGGGCATGGAAGGGGAATGGCTTCAGACTGAGGGAGGATGGATTTAGATTAAATATCGAAAAGAAATTCTTGACTGTGAGGGTGGTCAGGCCCTGGTACAGGGTGCCCACAGAAGCTGTGGCTGCCCCATCCCTGGAAGGGTCCAAGGCCAGGTTGGACGGGGCTTGGAGCAACCTGGGATAGTGGAAGGTGTTCCTGCCCTTGGCAGGGGGGTGGAACTGAATGGTCTTTAAGGTCTCTTCAGCCCAAACCACTCTAGCGTTCTATTATTATAATATTTGAGATTATAAATTGTGTATTTCTTACCTTTCACCCTTTACCTTAGAGATTCAATCTTGTGGTCTGAGAAGATAACTCATGGTTATGAACTCCCTGCTGTGTTAGGTGAAGGGTCTTGGTTGTCTTCAGGCAGAGGACACAGCTCTTGGCATCCCCTCAGTATTGCAAATAAAACTATGTCCCACAGAAAGAGCTTGAAATTCCTTCCGTTAGTGCTGGCTAAGATGATCGGAAGCTCAGGAAGCTCAGCAGTAGGAAATCTAACCCTGCCAGCGTTTACCACAGCAGAAGACACTGCCCAGGCTTGATTCAGGTCCCTCATGCCCTTGTGGTGTGCAATAGGTGGGTGACATTTTCCATTTACCTTTTGCCTCCCCATCCGGCATCTTGGCTTCTCAAGGACAAACACTGCGCTGAGCAGCTTCGTGCCAGGATGCACCCACGGTGTCAGAGCTGAGATCGGTGCTGCAGGCTCCTCCCAGCCTGGGGGCACTGGCCGGGGAAGGCCTCGGTAGGTGCAGGTTTAATGGGAACAAAACACGCTGGGAAGAGTTGGATTTCTTGGATAGCAAGAAGTGGGCATCACCTGAAGTGCAAGCGGCCGCAAGTAGCTGGTGCTGGCAGTCACTGCGGGTTTCTCACCCGCAAATCGCTCCCTCTGCGTTGCAGCTGTAGCTCAGTCCAGCTCCCGCAGCCACTTGTGGAATAAACTGCAAATCCAGACTTTGACTGCAAAGGACTTTGCAGAGGAGACATGAGGAGTACCATCAACACAAAGCTGGGTTTCCCATGGACCATTCCTGTGGGACACAGCCTTCCTTGGTGCTGCCCCCCGAGCCAGGCACTGCTTACGTGAGAGTTTCACGCAGAATTCCCTTTCCTTTTGCTCCAGCTCTCCAGCAGACAAGTAGAGCTGGTCAGGCTCTTTCAGACACTTCAGATTCGGTCAGCCCTGGGAACACAACTCACCAGTGTGCTTAACCACTCTCAGTGTGGTGCCTGTGCCCTGCAGCAGTGGGGCTGGGAGCTGTTTTATGGCTGCAGATGCTGTCACTGAGGCAGGAGCAGTGAATGACTTGTGCTCACAGAAGGTGCTGCTGTGCTGTTCGCTGCCCTAATGTCACTGTGGCCTTGCAGGTTCTGTGTGATCCAGGTGATGTCACTGCATTCTCTGTGTTCCTGTGCCCCAGGTCACTGCCTGTTTGCTGGGTTTTTTTCTGTGAGTTGTTTATAACCAGCTGCTGGATTTCACCCCAGAGGCTGCTGTGTGTCAGGAGGGAACAAACCCATTCCTGTGCAGGGCCTGGCACAGAATAACTGAGAGGGCACACGAGCTATTTAGTGGGTGCCAGAGGCAAAGCTGCACGACTGCCTGCGGTGCTGGAATTCCTGAGAGCGTGGCACACTGCCCGGAGCTGATGGCTGAGGGCTACCTGCAAGTAAAAGGAGTTATTTGTGTTAGAGGGCAGGTTTTAAATAGACTTCTTGTGCATTTGGAAATAGTTTCTGTCACAGTTTCAGGGTCAGCTGCCCTTAGATATGTCTGTGCCTCTAAGTCAGCAGCCTGCAACATGATTTGTGTGGGGAGGCTTCCAGGGAGCCCTCTCTCCTGAGCCCAGGGTTTTAATCACTGTCATGTCTGATGACTCCTGCAAGTTTAATTTTAGTTGCATGTCAAAGAGGCTGAGTTAACCACTGAGCCACCAGCCCTCACAAAGCCTCAGGCAATCTGCTGTAGCTGTGAGTGGGAAAATAAAGTATTCTCCCCATCTCCTCATCGACTGAGCATTATTCATGGAGCTCTCCTAGGCACAGGGGTGAATTCATCAAGTCTCTGCCTCACTCAGCACGACCCTGTCAGAGTCTTTGCTGTATTTTCTTCACTGAGAGTTGAGGAACCACCAGCCCCTGCTTTTTCTGGTCGCTGCTCTGTGTGATGGAGGCCCTTCCACCTGCTTAAACAGCCCATTGCCTCGGGCCTGTGAAGCACTTCCAGATTCTTTTCCTGGCTGTGCATCTCTGCTCATCCCTCCCGCTACCTCTGGGAACTCAGAGATAAGGGACATTGCTGGGGCAGCCACAACTGCCTCTCCCAAATCACTGACCAGCCCGCAGCCCGACCCAGGATAATGTGATAACCACTGAGCCTTCCTCCTTGGAGGATTCACCCTGTCAGGGCACTCGGATCCATCCTCCTGGCTCGGCTCTGGGTTTGTCTGTGTGCAGACATCCCAGAGATCTGCAGGACAGCAAAATCTGGCCCGTTCTGGCATCTGGGTCCAGCTGTGCCCTGCATTTCTGGAGGCAGCCCAGGCACCTTTCTGCCTTGTTTTAATGTAGCACAGGCTCCTCTAAGATCCTGGCAGCTCCTGAGGCAGGCTGGATTTATAATGATCCAGAAGTGATGGCAGAATTCCCACCACACAGGCCTGGAGTTCACAGAGCAGGTCTGTTCTTGCCAGGGCGTGGGGCACCTTGGCCCTGGTGTCATGGAATGGTGACACAGCCATGGTGCACCCACCTGTCCTGAGGTGAGACGTAGTCTGAGCCCAGAATCACCCTCTGCATCTACCTGGGTCTCAAGGGGAAGCATCTTGTAAAGGTGAACTGCTGTATCTGTGTGCCAAGGAGCACTGAAGTGCCACCAGAGAGTCCCTTCTCACACAGGGAAAACTTGTCACCCCTAACTCCCGTTGAAATCAGAGTTACAAAAGCCTGCAATCAAAGTTAGGCATTAATTCATTTGCTTCACCGAGTGCTTTGCATCTCAGATAAATGATGCACACCAGTAGCTTTTTTTTTTAAAATATATTTTAAACATTTCTATCCTGATCTTTGGCGAACAGGACTCCTGAGAGCGTTGAGGTCAACTAGAGTGAAGGAGGTAATTAGCAGATCCACCAGCCTGAGTGTTAATTCATCGGACACCCTGGGACAGAGTTTGAGAGTGGAGTTCATTATTACCAGAAATGACTGCTTTGTACCCCAGGCTGTCCTGGTGGCAGCAGGGAATGAGTGGTTATTAAACAGAATCACAGAATGATTTAGGTTAAGATGTTGCTGATCTCAGTTATTACATAGATTTTATTATTCTACTTTCCTGAAAAAGAGAGAGATGGTTTCCAGTCTTAATGGTAAAAAGCTGTAATGTTTTTAACAGCAGAATTCCCAAGAATTACTAAAAATGGTTAAGGGGCCCTGAAAACGATTTTGCCTTCCAAATCAAGGTATTTATCATACCACTCCCACCACCCTCAAATAACAAATATTTTTGATTTCACATTGCAGCCCCATCTTTGAAGCTGCTAATTAGTTCTACATAACGGGTGTTTTAGCAATCTTCCAAACACAGCCATGTTTGGCTGTGAGCACTTTGAAGCCCCAGGGCCTCATGGAATTTGGGTTATTCCCTTTCTGTCCTTTTCCTTGGAATGATGTGCTGCAGGTTTAGGATGCCTTGGTTCACTCCCCTCTTTTTTGGGGTCACTTGTGGGACCTCCCATGTTTTAAACAGTGTCAGAGAGCCTGCCATGCCAAGAAGTGAGGAGTACTGGGAATATCTTCAGGAATACCTTCAAACAAGAGTGCAGACAGTGGAGTTGCTAAAAAACATCCTTCCCAGTTTGGGAAAGGCAGAGATTCCTGAAATCCTGAGAAGCAAACAGCTCACTTGAGCTGTGTGGGACACAGTGTTTGGGAAGCTGGAGGTTTTGTTTGCAATTTAATCCTCAAGGAAGTGTCTCCTAGAAAGCACAGATTTTCACTGTGTCATAAAATGAAGCTGTTAAATACCTTTCCCTCCCTTCCCCTTCCTTCTCTCACACTCCTGTTTGCCTGGCTCACTCCCACTGCCTGGTGGCTCCTTTCCCCACCACACTGATGTGTCTGGCAGTCCTTTTGAGTATCTTTAGGCAGTTCTGAAAGCTTCCTTGGCCATACATAAAAATGTATTTCAGTAGGAATGAAAACAGGGCTTGGAGCAATTCAAAAAAAGAAAATTGGCAAGCTGCAGAGAAAAAAATGGTGATTCTAATCCCTATGCTCATGGCCTTGAAGGCAGAGTCTGGGAGCTGTCGGAACATTATAGATAACCTTCATTTCTGTGTGTGAGTCCCTGGGATTATTGTTGCACAGAGTGTGATTATTCCAGGTAAGTTACTTCTTTTCTTCTTGTGGAATTGCTGTTTTAAGAAGATTGTGGGTTGTTTTCCCTATGTGAATTAAATAATGGATTCTCTTGGGCGTGTGGAGTAGTTAGGAAAAGCGCAGGAACGCGATAAAAGCCTAATGAATGTTTGTTGTGGAGTGAATGCTGAGGAGAACCCTGGCTGAGACTGAAACTCTTTTCTTTTCGTAGGGAATGCAGTCGGATTTTTGGTGAAGATGGTCTGACGCTGAAACTCTTTCTTAAAAGGACTGCTCCCTTTTCTATTCTGTGGACTTTGACTAACTACCTGTATTTACTGGCTTTAAAGAAGCTCACAGCCACAGACGTCTCTGCCCTGTTCTGTTGTAACAAAGCTTTTGTCTTCTTGCTTTCGTGGATTGTGCTCAAAGACAGGTTCATGGGAGCAAGGGTAATGAACGTGCCTCGTTTTCCTCTCTCATGTTTTTATAATTGCACCTCCACCCATCAGCCGTGGTGCTGCCATAGCACTGCTGCACTGGGGTACAGATACACCATGAAAACGTTTCTCATTTAGTTTTATAATGCAGGCCTAAACCTCAGGATCAGTTAGAGACCTCAGAACTTCAGAGGCAATTCAGTGTGGGAATTTCAAGGAGCTGTTACAGCCAAGTGTACCTTGATGGATTACAATAGAACTTCCAGTTTCATGTAAACCTATTCTGTCTTGGTTTACTGTGCTGAAGTTCAGTTAATTTTATTTTAAACTTAGTGATGAATGCTTAGGCTCTAACCAAAGCAGTTTTATTCCTTGTTTGGGTAGAGAGATATTTTCAGTGTGTGATATATTTTTCTTGTGCTGCTCTGTCACTTTTCACACACTCATTTACCAGTGCATGTGCCAAAATTGCTTTAAAAGGAACCCAGCTCTCTTGTGTAGAGGTGTATTTTGCACTAAGGTGTTCCAGGACTCACTGGCAGTAAAATGGACCCTGCAAACATTTAAAAAATAACTCGAACAAAATTATATGCCCCTGGATCTGGGGAAAACAAACTTGTTCCCTGTAATTTTCTGTTCACTAATCTCCCAACATGCAGCAGTTTAAACTGTTGGCTTCACACCTTGGATGAAGAGTAGTGAGGACTTCTGCCAGTTCTTTGATGCAGATTCCCCCCTGAAACGGCTCAAGGTCGTGTTGGGCACAATCCTGACTGGATTATTGAGAGCCTTGAACTTCATTAGGGGCTGTTTGGGGCCAGGTGTGATGGGTGTGACCAGAAGGGGCCGGGAGCAGCTGGATTTGAGTTCCATGGCAAGCGTGGAAGTGAACCAGTGCCTGAAGGTAAAGCCAGACACCTGTGTATCTATTTCATACACAGCTGGGAATACAGAAACGTCAGGTGGATGTGACCACCCTCAGCCCACTGACTCACTCAGAGAATAAACAAGGATGTAAAATCTCAGTTCT
>VYZQ01008907.1:2981-21449 GCA_013400655.1 Mystacornis crossleyi
TTATTGCTAATTTAGTGCACTTGACACTACCTTAGTGCTCCCCTTTTAGAAAATGCCACTTGATAGTATCAGTTTTGTTCCAGCTAAGTGCAAGCATCCAATGTGATTTACATGCTAGCGGTAGTTTGTTTCTCCAGTAGATAGAATTTGGCATTTAAACTTGTATTGCTTATATGTGTAGTTCTTATGTGTTTGGCATAACTGGTTTTCTAATGCACCTGAGTGTAAATTTGTCCTACTGTCATCATGCCACGATCAATGAGAACTTATTTTAATACCAGTTTTATGTGGTTTACTTATAAAACAAATAAGTATTTGTTGTTACCTAGATATTAATATTACTAATGATTTTCATAATAATATACCTCAACATTCCTTCCTTGTCCTTCATTATAGGCCTTTTAGGCCATCTCTTGTGCAGACCTTTTTCTGGCTGTAAAACAGTAAAGGATAGGATGTTTTAAGTTCATGAGTGAATAAAATTTCTCCTTTTTCATAGCACAAATAAATGTCAAACCCAAGAACTCTTCATTTGGAGCACTATCAGAGTGTAACCTCATAATTACAAGTACTGATAAAAAGCAATTTGGTTCAATTTAATTTAAAGATTAGGTAAAATAGATTTTTTAAAAACTAAATCTGGAACATTAAAGACACTTAAAAAAAAACCAAAGAGAAAAGAAACTTTAAAAAGCCAAAGAGCAAAACTCAAGTCCTTCTTGAGGAAGGGATCAAAATGGGACAAAAAGGGAAGGTACACAAGTAAATGTATCACAGTCAGTAGGAAACAGAACAGGAACTCATGCACCATTGGTCATTTTCGTGGAAGAAAGATGAGAATGACTGTTGCAGAGGATGAAGGTAAGACAGTATTGAATCAGACACTTTTTCAGCATCTATTTGCAAATCGACTTTATGAGTTGTAAAATTAAGTGGTAGATTATCTTTGCTTGGAGTTACAGTGGTGAAGAGCGAGGGAAAATGCAGTACTCTCCTGGGCTACTCTCCTCAAAAGGAAAACTAGGAACATCAGAGCCATTCTGAATAGATGCAAAGCATGCAGTTATCTGTTAAGACTATGCAAATCCACAGTGAATTTAAGTTGAAGATGCACTAGAACTGTAATTTTTCTTTCAGTGCTAGAGAATAAGTTTATTTTCTGTATGAAGAGTCAAGTACACAAGACTGAAACATTTTTCTTGGATGTGTAACATTGATCTAAAGTTGACTTACCCCTCACTGATGTTCTCTCCTCTGCCCCCATTACCAGTAACTGCACTCTAGTTTTAACATAGGTCTATAAAGCTGCACTACACTGATGGTCTAGCTCCTTTAATTGTAACTAAAACTAAACAGATGTCCTCATCCAGAAGCCTCAGCTCATCGACTTTCTAACAGATCACGGTTGGGTGTGCCAGACCCTTGAACATAGAATGTTTGTCCTCAAGTGTAGTTTTGTTTGAACTGCTGTAATCACTGACCTTTAGTCTTCACACAAGTATTCTTACCATGCTTTCAGGCAAAATAAAGGCAATTTAGGTGATCTTCAGTTGTCTTATTTTTGTTTCTGCTCTTTTCTGTTATCTTGTTTCTGTTCAGATTTGGCCAACTGCTTCGGTATTATGAAAACACTACCATTGCTACTGCAATGAATGACATAATGGTGTGGGTTAACAGGTCTGCCCTGGTCATCCCTCAGTCTACTGAAAATGTCATGGTACAAATTGTTTAATTTTTGCTTTATCTGGTTGATTGATTTGCTACACTGGGAGTGCTCCTTTTTAAGACTCTCCTTTTGTGTTTGGAGATTACACACATCTTCTTCCAAGTTAAGAATTGCATTCAGTTTGCGTTTACGACATTTTTGGGCAGCTACTTTGTTTTTTCCTCTTCGTCTGATGTCACGTAGAAGTGATACCTGAGTTTCTGTCAGCTGGTTCTTTGCTAGCATGGTGTTGAAAGAGTCGACGGACATGCTCACAATTTCATCGACTGAAAACGGTATTCTCAGAGCTTTTGCACAACATTCATCTCTGCTCCACTTTGTAGCAGTAGAATTATGGCACCTATCCTTTACTTCATTTGATTTCTTCATCCACCTCTGTTGATGATGCTCTGGAGTGGATGCTGCTTGACTTGGCAGCTGATTGTAAGTGTGATGATGAAGAAACTGCTGAAGCGTGGCTTCTGTAGAACACTCTGCATCACCTGGATATTCCACGTGGCTGTGTTTAGTGTTTTGGCAGTGGCCACCAACAGCTCCTAAGCCATGTGAAGGAGCATATTTAACACTACTGCTGTAGCCAACAGTGTCTTCACAGTAGACTGAGTAAGAGGTGGTGCTGTGATTTGAATTCAAAGATAGTCCCGAATCTGAGCCAGGCTCTTCAAAGATCTGAGAAACTTCTATAGGACTAAAGCCTTCCTCCAAAGCCAAAGTCATGAGTTTAATTTCATCAAAATTATCATCATGGGCTGTTAGATTTCTAAGGTCAGCAGCTGGAAACAGCCCTGTCAAATTTGACCCATGAAATAGTGATTCTGGATTTGTGGTATCAGAGCTTGATTGAGGAAAAAACTCTTGCCTTTGTAAATGTCTTGGTTTTGAATTTAATTGAGTGGGGTAGTCTGTTCTTAGTAGCATGGCATCAGGAGGACTCAAAGTGTTGTGAAATGTCTGGGTCAAATTTATATTGTGTGAGGATGTTGGGTCTTGACCTCTACTAGAAGTAGCAACTCGTGGATCTTCCAGTAAGTTCACCTAAAAGATGAAGGGGGGGGAAAATGGGATCTTGCATAAAATGAAAGATTCTACATCCCTCACCTACACAGTCATGATCAATCTGTTTTTTTAATAGTCCACTATTTGATTCTATTAAAGCCAAATTTTTGTACGCTAGACTCTTACCTATGTGGAATGCTCTTTCCCATCTGCACAAAGCATGATCTGTATTGGCATATGGCAAAAGGAAGCAGGAAGGATGCAGAAGAAAAGTGTCTGAAGGAATGGGAGAAGGACTTGCAAAGGACAGTGTGGGACTGATGGGGGTTGAGAGGTAAAAATGGGACTGTTGCCACAGGTACAAACTCTGGCCTATGTGTTATGTCTGGTCTGGTCTAAGAAAAAGGTCCTTCTAGGAGGAGTGGTCATGACCCTTCCCTGGCAGTGGTATTGATTCAAGGGTGAGCTGGTGACTTTTTAAAGAAGATAAACAGCTCATCTGCAGAAGTTAACCAGTGAGGACAGTGGTGACGAAAAGAGGAGTGGACGACAGGAACATTAAGACTGTGCTGTCACAGTCTCACTGCTTATTTCACAATTTATGAAGTTTCTGGGGCTGTGAGGTGCCACATTTGGTTTAGTTGCACTTAACCGAGGTCTACTGCATCCAAAACTCAGCTGAACTCCTTTACTAATCGGTTCGGAGGTAACATCCCCCCACCAAATCACATCTTTTGTGGATGTCTTGACTTTAAATAACTACTCAGGGTTTTTTTTACAAAACCAAAGCTGATATATGATCCCTCGGCCCTGATGTCCAAACGATAAACTGGACTGGTAGTGCTGCAGTAGTATTTAGGCCCACCTTTTGTGGACCTGAGTTATAGTTGCTGGGTCTTAGAAGCACAAAGCCACAGTCCAAAATTATGTTGGGTGCTCGCTGACAAGCAGAGTAGTCATAAAATAGATGGATAGAGATTACTTGAGAATGTAAACACATCAAGTAAGAAGTGTACAGGATTCCTCCACTGTTGAGTGTCCTTACTGTGTCTCAGGAAAGGACTTTCTGATTGCATTCAGTGAACAGACTATGTAAAAAACACTCTCCACAGGGAAGGAATGATGTACCTAAGGACCAGAACATCAAAAGTTCTCTATTATGCTTACTGGGAGCTCAAGTAACAGAAGAAGGTCTCGCCTTATTTCTCCTAGGGAGTTACCTTGTGACCACCTTCTGTGAGACAGAGATGCTATTTTCAACTAATCCCTTACAAAGAATGATTCTTAGCAGGTCAGCTATTAAAAAATCCCACTCACTGTAAAGACTTGATACTTGGAAGAAACAATCAATCCATATTCAACAGATAGACTGTCACAAGACGGCAGTGCATTAATAATGTTAAATAAAATATGCAACTGTATTTTGTAATAGCTGCATAAAGGCTACAGCTAAATTTCTTTCAAATTATGAGAAGAACGAAGAAAATTAAACTGATGAACTTCTACATCTTGTTAGTGTGCAATCCATTTCCAGAGCTGAACAGAAGAGGAGGCTAATTTATGGGCTAGAAGGTACTATCCAACCTAGAGGATCCCCAAACTAGATAAGCATGAAGTTATATGGAGGACACTAATGACCCTGGAAGAGTATCCTGTGATGGGAAGTGTATGTAAGGTGCCCTTGAAGTACTGCAGAAAAGAAATGTAGGGAATAGCTTCCTGGTCAATGGTTGCAGCTATGAACTGTGGGAGAAGAGGGAGGCTTCAATTTAGATAACCACTGTTTTTTGTGAAGATGGGCACACAGAAAGTAAAATATAGTGTCAGAGGGCCACGAGATTTTAAAAATACCCCAAAAACCCAAACAGTAAATGGGTTTACTGCTAATGCTGACTGACCTGATTTGCAGTGAAGATGGATCTGTTCTTCTTGGGAGTAGTAACCTTGTGAGCACTTGACCCAATATTTATGACAACTGTAATCTTTCACCACAAATGCTCAATAGCTGCTGCTGTATAATAAATCAGTGTTACTATAGAGAAACCCAGCTGCTGCATAAATACAAATTGGCATTAGGTTTCAGAAAGGCAACTATTAGTTGAACTAATTGAGTTGTCCAGTGGCTCCATGCAACTTTGAACACCAGATCACAGTAAAGACACAGTTTTTACACCAGACAGGTTGCTGGGGAAAATTTCTCAAGTAGAGCCAATGAGAGCTGCTGTAAAAGGTAGAACATAGTACCTTCAGCATCTTCAGGTAAGTTTTTTCTACACTGATTTGCTAATATATTCCCAGAGTGGGTGGGGAAGGCTGTGGTTATTTGATAAAACAGAGTAAGTCATTACCCAGTAATTGCTGACTGTATTCCAGTCTATTGGCAATACCTGTAGTTTCTCATTTACCTCTAGCATGTTTTCCACCTGCGATGTCAGAAGCTGTAAATAGCCCTCTAAGGAGAGAAAGGAATCGACATGGTTGCAGTTGCTCTGTGACAAAAGAAAGAGAAACGCATTGTAAAGCACAGTTATTTTACGTAAAAGGAGGTAAAAATCAAAGTCTGAGAGGAAACAGAGCACAGTGCAATACTGCTGCTGACCCCATCATCAAGTCTTCCTTCATCCTGATGGGAGATGACACATTGCTAGAACAAGCAGAACAGCTTCATGGCCTGCGCATCCCTACTCTGCCCACAACAGCAGAACTGGGCTTTCCTCCTCTGAAGCTGTACCTCCCCACCAGTGCAGAAAAATCAGGTATTTTTTCAAAGCCAAGCTCTCAGGGGAGTGGCAAACAGACAGGCTGGCAAGACACCTGGATCAGATGTTCTCAGCTCCCACAAGGTCTTAAGAAAATTGAGTGCCCTTTTCATTGTAGCTCCCAGAGAGAACAAAACTGAACAGTCTAGTGTCCCAAATGTAATTCTACATTCAAGCATCAAGCTTTACATAAATGGCGAGAGCAGTATAATTTAGCATCTGTGTCTCTACTGTTTGTAGGCAAAAACATCATTGCCCACAAGCACAACACTTTCACAATGGAGAAAATAAACCCAAATTGAAAAATGGTTAATTTCAAGTGTTTTCTGTAAACTTGAGAATATTTCAACTACACAAAAAATAGCAGGGGATTGAGGGGATGAGGCAATTTTCACAAAGGTGTAAAAGGGTATCATTCACCAAGTATTGTCTGAAGTGACCGTTCCTTTCCTGCCCTGGCAAGGAACGCTTCAAATAAACAGAGGAAATAAATTATTCCTTTCAAAACCTTTCACTCCATTTCTTTTCACTATTTATCTTAGTGATAAGTTCTATATCCTCCCTCACTTCCTCTTCAGTTTTCCCTTCTTTCCTTTTTTCATCATTTACTTGATTTATGTCATCTTTCTCCTCCTCCTCTTGCAGTTCCAGCTGATCCTCTCCTCGATGAGGACAGCAGTCATCCAAAGCTCCCCGACATGTTTTCAGGTCAACATCCTGAAGACACAAATAAAATGGTTCTATTACACAGCATGCTGTCAGAATTAATCTTTAAAATGCACTTTTTTTTTTCTACAGCGATAGCATTTCAAATAAAATATGCACTGAACAGGTGGATGAACTGAGTGTGTAGACTTTGGGGGCAGAATGAGACCAGTGTCAGTTCGGGGGGGCAGCCACCACCTCCTGTTTTGGTGCCCAGGCACTGAACCCATCTGCAGTAGAAATGGACACTGGAAACAAATTCTTCTAAGCCAGACAAAGAACCATGATGTGATTTCAGGAAAAGTTTGGGCTATCCATGTCTTTTGAGCTCATTTCACAACAACATATCCAAGCCAGACCGATACTCAGTGGTAGAATATTAAAACAGGCAATTATACATGGCCAGTAAGCAAAATCCCTTGCTTACCTGTATTGTAATAGCAGCTCTGTTTCCCATCCCTTCCATGTACATATTACCCACTCTCATTTATCCAAATGATGGAGTTTTTTAATCTCCAGTTATGAAATTGTTCACATTTAGGGGCCTCAGAAGCAATTTTCAGGTTTTATTTTAGTTATAGTCATATCATCAGACTTCCTAATTGTTTATTATATAAGGCTGGAGTATTGCTAGAATAAGAAGGAATCAGTGCTAATTTATATTTTTTAAAAGTGCATATTTATATTTAAAAAACTTTGACATTTCAGCTTTTACAGGGCAGGTCTGTGTTATAAAAATGTGAAACTCAGTGGAACGGCAGCCAGGAAACCAAGTGGCCACACTGCATGAGTTCCATAGATCCCCAGCAAAATTCTATGGCAGGAGCAGAAAAGGCAAGTTTTCAACAGCAGCAAACATAATGAGATAGTGTTCGGTTCTAAAAGTCGCAGCAAACAGTTTACTTTACAGGTTTGTTATGAAAGCATAAACTATATAAAACCTGAAGGTGTAATAGTCATCAAAACATATAAAAGTTTTAAATTGTTCCTTCACACAAAACATATTAAAAAATAAATGTAAAACGTTTAAAAACAGGACTCTGGAGTAAAATTAAATATAACCTTAAAATAAATGAATATTATTTTCAATTTTGTACATTATACTTAAGTATTTAAAAATATGAAAGCTAATTTTATTTTAAACTAATTTTGTTTGTTGGCTTTCAATTTTTCTGTACTTTCTTTTCAAGATTGGAAGAGAACTTGAGCTTTATAAACAGCCATTTTGTAAAAACAAATAAATCTACAGGGCACTCATCTGTCACTCTGATGTAAGAGTGAAGAGTTTCCTTCAGTGATGCCTAACACAGCTTCTAGTCATTAGAAATGATATTCCAATACATAGTGTCTTCCTTGTCAGCTGCAGTTGGAAATGACCAGATGATTTTTTATTGCCAAATATGAGAAAACAAATTTACTTGCCTAAAAACATACGTACACATACAAAACAACAATACCAACAAAACAACTCCTAACCAACAGTTTTCTCTGTGTAGTTAAACAGGAGGAGAGGGAATTTAGTATACAAGACACTGGGAACATGGTAAGTAGCTACCTGCAAATACTTAAATGAGTCCAGTGGAGCAGATCACAGCCATGAAGTTAGTCCCACACTTACGTGTTTGCAAGATCAGGGCTAGTCTTTAATTTTACAGAGAACCAACCTAATACTTGTCCAATTAATGTGACCTGTTGATCATTCTAATTAATAAAATTCATGATCATCAAAAGTGAATGAGAAGTCAAGGAAAACTGCTATTAAAGACCTTAAGCAGCTCCTCTGGAGCCAAGTGGCCTGGAAAGCTGCTGCTGTGGTACAGCATTCAGCTCTTGGATAACACAGCAAATTCATTACTCTACTGGCTGCAGAAGAGGCAGATGCAGGACACAGCTGGAAATGTGGGATCTATAATGTGATGTCTCATTGTTGGGGTTTTAGGAGGGTTTTTTGTGTGTGTTCTTTTCCTCTCAAAGAATTTTTCCCCATGTTAAGGCATGATTGCTGGGTGCTTAAGAGAAACAAAAAAACCTGGCCGCAAGGGAGGGGCCCAGCTGTTCCCTTTGTCTTGGTTTGTTTCTCAGGTGGGGTGTGGAGATGCTGTGAGATTTAGAACTGGAAAAAGGAGCTGGGTGCAGTACTAGGGTCTCATTGCTCTCCTGGCATTTGGAGGGAGCAGAGGCTGCAGTCGCCGTAGGGAGAACCATCTCACTGTGAGGTCGTGTGTTCTGCTGTTTGTCCTTCTGCCCTGCCCTGCCTCCGACATCCCTTCACCGCTGCTTTTGGAGCTTTCGCTGCGCCACAGCACTGCGGGCACCACCCCTTGCCTGCCGAGGGGTCCCGGAGTTTTCCTGCTGCAGCTTTGGAGTTCTGTGCATCTCGCCTGCCACCCGGGATTTTTCTTCTGCATTCATCCTTGCCGTTCCAGCCTGCTGCTCCCAGGGAATCCTGCTAAAGCACCAGGACCGGCTGCCCGGAGGCTGCTGAATCTTTTCTTCCATCCCTTCCCGGCTTGGGCAAGCCCAGCATCACCACGTGCTCCCCGAGCTCGCTCCGGAGTGTCCCTGCCAGCTCCGGCCATCGCTGCAGCAAAAGGGAGAGTGCCTGACAGCCCCGGCAGCTGTCACTGGGGTCTGATTTCTGTTGGTTGTTACTGCCTTAGTTATTGTTGTTTTGCTTTGCCTTGTTGTACATATATATAAAAGTAAAAACCTGTTATTCCTATTCCTCATGTATTTGCCTGAAAGCCCCTCAATTCCAAAATTATAATAATTCAGAGGGAAGGGGGTTACGTTTTCCATTCTGCGGTGAGAGGGGGACTCCTGCCTTCCTTAGTAGACACCCGTCCTTCAACCCAGGACACTCATAAAAGCAGCTGCAAGCACTGGGTTTGAATACAGAAGGTATATGAGTCACAGCTTGATTGTTCCTTTTAAAATTTCCAGGGAAAAGAAAACTTTGGGGTAACTTTGATAAGAGCCCATGGTGTGTCCTACAGATCATTCAAAATCCTCACAGTTCAACTTGCTTACAGTGGAAATCTGACTGCAGATGATGCTGGTCTCCTAAAGTCTACAATGGAGATGGTCCTTCCCCAAACCACTGTGAGGAGAATTGAATTTCTAATGTACCTGAGGGGACATCTCCTTTCTGAAAGGGAAACTAAATGCTCCTGAAGCTCATAGAAATTTGTGAAAACTGTTGTGGATTTAATTTCCCCAGGATGTCAAAGATCACTGAATTTTCAGATCTTTTCTTATTACAAGATGAAACTGTTGACTGTTAAGGAGAAGGGGAGTATTTCCAACTACAAATTTTGGAATTTATCTGGAGTCTGCATTCATTTTTATGCCTCTTTTATGAAAAAAATATGCCTATTTTCTCTACTCGGCCATAGATGGTGTCTTGGTACCCTTAGTTTCGAGGCTCAGAGCACCAGCTGCACTACAGGAAACAAAACCATTTTGCCTAAAGGACTCTTTGGCTTAAGCACAGAATGGGGGTCAGAATCTCCCTCTGATCTTTGCACAGAGCTCCTGCTGATGTGAATGGAGCTGAGGTGCCACTGGGGAAGGGAGGGAAGCGGGGTCTCACATTTGCAGTCATGGTCATTCCTTGTACCTTACCAAAGGGAAATGTGTCAGCTCTTCTGAGGGAGCTGAATAATGCTGCACTGTGTGGCTCTGAAGATTAGTCTTACTAACACCATTTCTCCCTCTGGCAGATGATATTAAAATATACTCATGGCTGCTCACAGCGATTATTACTGCAATAGGTTATCCATCCTTTGAAAAAGCCTGTTTCCAGCACTACCAGAGCAGTTTCTGAATGATCATCACCCTGTAGCCAGCTTTTCACAACAGTGGTGGTACAGATACAGCACATGTAAGATATTTCACATCACCAATTTTTACCTATGGGATAATTTCAGCGAGACACTCTACATGGAAATCAACCAGAACCTTTTCGCCTTCATTCCTCTGTTTTGGCTTTTCACAAAAATCCCCTGGATTATGCTGATGAAGGTTTATGCTCTGACATTACACTTTGCACCAGCTTGTTAAGTCTTCCTCAGTGATGAAGAATGGCTGAACAGCACAGCTCACCAACAGAACGCTTCCTTCCATGCCTTTTGTATCACTTGGGATTGACTGCTGGACTACTGCTACGGGGAGAATAGGAGGAGTGTCTCCCCAGGAAACAGCCGTACTGTGTTTTTGAATAAGGATTAAAGGAATTAAATAAATAAATAAATAAATAAATAAATAAATAAATAAAATAAACAAACAAACAAATAAATAAATAAACAAGGAATTAAAGATACCTTAATTTTACAGACTGGATGTACATGTAATGACAAAAGCTTTCTTACAGAGTCTGGATATTAATCTAATGACAAGAGGAATTAGGTGTAGATACTATTTACTCAGCACTGTGCTGCCACACTCAGTGTTTCTGCCCTTCCCCTCCTTATTTTGCAAGAAGGGTAACAGAAGAAACAGTAATCGAGTTATAGTAACACCACTACGAGCCCAAGAAATCGGGACAGCATGTGGTTGTCTCTGTATAGAGAAAAAGACTTGATTTTTGCTGATTGTAGAAGACTTAATAATTTAACACCAAACCCGTCTACTGCAGCAGCCTTTCCATTTCTACCACTGGAGGGTGTGGAAGTTCATGCCTCCAAAAGCAAGTTGTTTCCAAATGGTACAATGCAACCCTACCTGAGGGCAACCTTCAGTTTGCGTTTGGAAGGACTTCTGTGCAAGCACAAAGCCAGAGAGTTACATGGAAATTTTCACCATAAAATAATAATTAAAAAAAATAAAATCAAAGTATCTGAAATTTTCATCTTTCTTCTGACACTTATTAGTTTCAGCTGCATTAAAGAACGCAGTCTGAGATGGAGTCTGATTTACCAAATTATCCACCAGCCTGGTATGTGGAGGGCTGGGCTCTAACCGTGCACCTGCCCTTTCCCTAAAGTACAGCTTACCACAGGTCATCTCTAGGCTTCAGTTTGTCAGTCTCTGGAATATGAAAAACAGTAGTTTATGTCAAATCTGTTACTTAAGGACAGCCAAGAATCAGTGTGGAAGTGAGAGAAAGTAAGGTTTTGTGGGTGGCCAGGCCTACACTTTATTGAAAGCATGCTGCCTGCTCTGGCAGGTTTCCAGAGTTTCTTACTCTATGTTAAAAATAGAGCCTTCAGTTTCCACTTAAGTAAATCAGAGTACTGATCTCAGCATGAACTGGGTGTACTGTACATCAAACCATCCCTCCACATACCTCCTCCCCTTGCTTCCTACACCCATGTCTTACTTGCTGTCCATAAAAGAATGTGTAGGGAGCAGAACCTGCAGTGACACCAAAATACAACCTGGTCTATTGGGTGGGTGAAGAAGGTCCCTCTGAAGGAGCAGCAGAAAGCATAATCAAGCTGTTTTCAGCTATTGATCTGTGTGCAGTTGGCACACAAGTCTAAAACTACACAACCCAGGGCTACAAGTGCACAGAAATACTTAACTAGCTCTGCAGTAGCAGAAAGGTCTTGCTGGAAGAGAGCAGAGCAGACAGGGTGGTTTGTCTGGGTGCACAGACAGCACTGAGAGGCAGGGGGTACCTGCCCCTGGAAAGCTGTTTCACCACAGTCAGACTCAGACTTATCACTAAAAATATCCCAGCCATGAAGCAAAGGTACATGACCACAATTATTTGCAAAAGAACATTTTTTTTGTTCTGATTACTCATGTATCTTGTTCATGTGCTATCTTCTAATTGCTCCACATTGTTCTCTCTTTATTTAAGTTTTAAACTGCTCCATTGATGCCATTAATCTTTGAGATGGTTTTCTACAAACTTTTGTCCCTTCTCCATTACTAACTGCACTTCTCTGTAGAACTAGCCCTCTCCTTGTCATTGGCTGAAAAGATGTGGCGCAGGCCTGGAGCACTTTGCCACGTTTTGAATAATTAAGTAGCATTTCCAGAATAGAATCACAGAATGGTTTGTGTTGGAATAATCCTTAAAGTTTGCACAATGCCAGCAGAAGTTAAGCAAAACAGCCCCTAGTAACATAACCAGTAGTTTCACTTTACTACTTGGTAGGATTAAATACAATTAATAATTAAATACAATGATGCATAGCTGATATCATTCAGGTCTAAATTTAGTGGTCTTGCTCTTTGCCTGTGTACTTTAAATACATGATGATAATATTACAAACTGATATCTACTTAATAGATAAGAAAAAAAGAAAAAAAACATTTCTTGCTGTTCCTCTATATTCATAATGAGCCCTAAAATATCCTGAGAACACCAGAACAGAAGAGTACTTTATTTTTTGAAATGCAGCCAGGACGTGTGGAGGGTGGAATGGTGGATGGAAACACCAAATACCAAAGTAACTTTAATGCTATATACGGCTAGGCTTAAAAATAACAATAAACCGTGCTAGCTAAGCAATGCTACTGAGTAAATCAAATGGTTCGTAGATGTGACTCCAAATGGGGCACCTGTCAAATGTTTATGACGTGTCTACTCTGAATCCTAATAATGCCATCTGGGGTGCAACCAAACACTCCCTGTGAGAGCCCTCCTGCGTGCTGCAGTGAGATGGTGGCACCTCTCTAACCACGTGCATTTCAGGGCTTGAGATAGCATGAGCCAGCTGTGTCAGCTGTTACAAAACACACATACTCTGTGCTCTGCTCCAACACAAAATTAACACCAACTTACTCCCCAGATGGAGGCAGAGACAGGTACAAGTTGGACACAGAGACTGATAGTGTTGTCACCGATTTCAATTAAAACATTCGTTTTCATGCTGAAAACAGCTCAACATCCTCTTCAAAATGAGCTTTTAAAACCACTTCTAACATATACACCAAACAGATGAACACTCCAGCCATTTCGTCCCGTGCAGATGTTTTCCACCAGAAACTGATTTCATTGTAATGACAGACAACAAAGAGAATAGAAATTTTCAGTTCCCCTCGAAGTTGCTAAATAGAGCTTAAAGACTAAGCAGCAAAATAGATAAAAGAACGCAGAAGTAGACACACAGGATGCTAAATGTAGCTGNCGCCTTCCAGGGGGAACATGCCTGGACATGCCTGAGCATATACACCCAGCGGATTCTATGCTTTTGGGGGACCTACACCACCGGGAAGACCTGCCGAAGACAATGGTCGAGGCACCAGTGGGACTCACGGAGCGGTGGTATTNATCTACCATAAAATAAAACCCATATTATTGTCACTGGCATATGGTCTCGTTTGCACCTCAATTCAGGCAGAGGAATTTCCAAAAGAACCTTAATAATAATAAAAATAATTGGATCGTAACACCAGGGAACAAGAAGCAACAACGCATGCCCTAAGACAAGTCCAAGGCAAGGTCATCTGTCACACTGGGGGCACTCAGTGAATATGAGCACTGGAGACCCCTTCAGAAAACCCTCTAGGACCATAAAAGGCCTTCCAGTAAGAGGCAGATGCATGCAAATTAGTTCTAGGAAAAGTGATGTTTATGTATTAGCTAGGAACTACACTGTAATGAATACCTATGGTCATGATGGAATAAATACCTTGTTGTAAAGTTTCACACACGCCCGATTAGAGGAGATATCCTCCGGGTTTTTTTGGCACACAGAATAAAGAATGCCTGCTGTCTAATACTTAAAATCGTGTTAAAAAGTTTGTTTTCTAGCCAAATTGTGTTAGAAAGTTTGTTTTCTAGTCAATTTTGGTAGCAGTAAAGTATGCAATATCCCTGACAGTAAATGTGATGAAGGTAATTAAATTTATTCAGTCATTTTTTCAGACAGAGCACAGTAAAAAAAACCAAACCCAACCCAATGCAACCCCTTCCCCCCACCCCTGAAACCTCCCAACCAACCAAACCAAAAACAACCCCAAACCCAAAACCTCTTTCTCTGCCTTGTGGTGCCCCAATACGCTTTCTTCAGTGGTCGTGAACTACTTGACACCGGGGTTCTGTAAGACACCTCCCCTCCTTCCTGCTCTACCTTTACCATAGATTGGTTCTATATCCTCATGATGTAGTCACTACTCAATAAACATAAAATTACCCAGGGACCACCCTTTCAGATAAAACTTTGTCCATGATTCAGTTCCAGATGTCCTCCTTTTGAGTCGTCCCGGGCAAACATACTTTCTCAGGTATCCAACTCCCAGCTTTCCCAAGCTACCAGCCTCTTTGCAACACCCAGTGTCTGCCAACTCACAGCTCTGAATAGGGAGCACTGCTAAAAGCCAGTCTGACACTTCAGCTCCTCTAGGATTTGAGTATCTTCACCTTCCCTCTGATGCTGTATGTAATTTCTCTTCTATTTTCCACATTTACTACACTCTAATTCTTCCTTCTTTATGCCTGATATTCCCCTCATCTACTCTCATATGCACTTTTCATGCACCCCCCACACTGGAAATACCTTGGCCACTCTCCAGAGCAGGAAAATGCTGGTGTGAGTCAGCCCTACACCACAGCTCTAACTTCCTCTAACACTCTCCCTGAACACTCCTTTGACTTGGCTCTTTCAAACCCTTTCAAGACTAAGTTTGAGGTTCTTCCCTTATCCCACCTCTTTCTGGAACACCATGAGGGCCTTCCCCCACCTCCGTACTACATAGGTGTGTTCTGGCCAACAGGTAAGGGCCATCCCCAAACAGGGGCCCAGCCCATTTATCTATTTGCAGATGTCCCTCCACATCAATATTGCCATGTCCTACTGCTCAATGAATTCAAAAAGAAAAAAAGAATAATTTGAAATATATTCTGTAAGTTAAGCACACAGCTTCAGTGGGAAGCTCTCAAACGAACTAGGGAAAAGCCTTCGGAGAAAAACCGTAAGAGAAAAGTCTACCTGGTTCCTACTTAACTTTCACTTTATCAAACTTTGACACTCACCAAGAAAAGAAACTCAAAACAAAAATTCCATAACTCAAATTATTCTCACTCAATATAAATACTTCAAACGCTGCTAAAAGTCTGGGATGGATTTCCCCCTTCCAGTGCTTTAATAGCACGAAACTCTTGCCTCTGACAGGGTTCAAAGAACTGTGCTTGTACGAGATTTTACATAACCTGACTCAAAATGCCCTTTCTAAACAATTACATAGAGACAACACTACAAACAATACAGTTATCCACTGTGCATCTTCTCCCCTTAAATCTTGTAATGCATAAACAACAGCAATGTTATGCTGTCAATTATTAATTAGAGCAGGTGTTGTTTAATCAAGTGCAGGAATTCAGCTCTTGGGAAGGGCCTCAAAGATCTGTTGAAAGAATGCAATATATTCAGATATAACAAAAATACTTGACTTGTGTGGGAGCAGAACCTTCCTTCTCTGTCCCACTCCGAGCTGGAGCTTGTTTCACGTGCAGTGCAATGACCCAGCACAGCGACTCCTGCCCTCATTCAGGCACTGCCTCTTCTGCTGGCATGGGCAGCATCAGTACCTGCGGTTCACGTGATTTGGAAAGAACATTCTTATTGTAAGACTGACACAGAAAAAGCTGAAGAGCTACCCAGTCCATGCTTGCTAATCTAAATATTTTCCCATGTATATTTCGTAAAAGATAAAGAACCCACTGAGTTCTTAAACTCCTTTTCTTCAAATGTCTACATACATACATAAACACATATTTGCACACATTAGAAATATTGATACATACACAAAAAAAAGGGAAAACAAAATCACTGAATCAAGCAGAGCAGTTCTGAATCCTTGCAAGATCTTCAGCTAAGACACTGGTGTATGACAAGCTTCTTGAGACTTTCTCTGTTTGGGAATACTATTACCATACACATAGGACTGATGCCACACCTTGCAGCACTGAGGCCTCCCATTTCCCCACACACAGCTTTTAAGGTGCTCTGGAAAATGTGTCTCATTCATTTTTCACATGGACTTAGGGCTCAGTGTAAGAGCTTTCAGAAGTGCTGTTGAGGCAGTGTTACATTGAGAAGCCTAAGGAAAATGCAGCTGGGAGAGTGAGGCATGGAATCTGGGAGAGTGGGGCATGGAATGTAACCCAAGTTACGTGAGTGCAGAATTGGCTTCTCTCTTTTCCCCACCAATGTAAGACCTATACCCAGTGTTAGCTACGTCTTCCCCCCGCCCCTCCCTTTTGCTTTTCTGCGCTTAAAACTTCAAAATGTACACAGCCACAGAGTGCCTCTAAATTTCATTGAATTTCAATTTTAGTTTTCCTTAAAATAAGCTATTTCCTCAAGCAATCCAACAATGACTTACAAGCACATTGAGGAAAAATAAGCAGATATGCCCAACTTTACCTGTGTGAGTAATTCAGTGTGGCCTACTCAATGTGACTTACTTGTGTGAGCATGTCTGAGTAGGACAAAAAAAGTTAGGCACCCTGTTTTCGATAGGGGCATATCATCATTCAAACAGGTGCTGAATATTAAGGAGTAAGTGGTGCTCCCATTATAAATACTTTCTAAAAAAAACCCCAAACAAAACCAACCAGGATTGCAGTCTCTTTTTTCAGCAAACTGTGAAGAGAAAGATTAGGTGCAGCACAAACACTGTTGGATCTGGGGAAAAAAAGTAGCATGAGAAATAATCACCCCAAAGAAAAGACCTGGCTCACTCTTAAGGCTTTTTTATCTGTTTCCTTAGCAAACATGCCCATAGGAGCCTGAACTCTTGGTTTCAGGTGTTCTGCAAAGAGGTAGGGCCTGAATCACCACCTTTCATTACTACAGAAATTAATCCATTTCCTTGCATGAACTGATGCATGTTTTTCCAAAGCAAATGTTTATTGCTTTTTTCTTTCTTTTCCTCTAAACTCGTGGTTCTCAGGAAGCAATCCTGGTACCTTGACCTGAGTCTCACAACATCCATGCGAACAAAATCTACAAGCTTTGATTCTGTAGCTGACCCAGATCAGAACAGCGCAGAGGCATTAAAGTAATACCCTAAGCCATAGGGTACATCTACCAATAACCTGCTTTGACCTACTGTAGGGGATGCAGGACAGGGCACTGTGGACAGGGCAGCATGGACAGTGCAGGATCTGGAACAACCACCCTTTTTAAATGTAGTCTCTGCAGTGGTACAAACACTTTTATCCCTGGTCCTGTTACACACATCCATCTAAGAAAATGAGTAGCAAGACACTGGGATAATATGACATTTTCTCCATCAAAGGGTGTATTTCAGAGGAAATACATTTTGTTCTTTTTATTACTAAGGCAATAAAATATTGTGGGGTTTACATTTCATGAGCAAGCCTATGTTTGATTACAGAAACGAACTGCATGAAATAGTTTACTGGGAATATAGTGAATACAAAGGTTCGAGCTGATCCCAGACTGCCGGGCAGCAGGCTGAGTGTAGGAACCCACCTGTTCACTTTACTGCGTGTCAAAACCAAAGTGCTCAGGCTGTTCTAACACTGCACCTCATCTTAGCACAGGACAGAAAAATAGGCAACTCCCCTGCAGTTTAGCGTGCTCCAACAGCATGCTTTGGCCACTGAATTATTTCCTTTTCCATCTGCAGTTGTCTTCAAGAGCAGTTTTAACTACCAGATCTCAAAGGATGAGGACCAACAGCTTGCATTGTGTTGCCAGCTATATTCTCTGGGGGCTATGTTCTATGGGACTGGAGTCCAATGAATAAAATGAATCCAGGGATGGATACATCCAGCTGCAAACTTTTCATGATGCCACACAATACCAAGCAGAAAAAAAACCCCAAACAAAACAACTTCCATCTGTTTACATGGACTTCTCATCCTGATCTAGTGTGGATAAGAGAAATGCTAAAAATAGCTCAAATCTATTTTCACAAAAGGCAAATTGAGCGTTATAAATCAGCGGAACCACTATGGAATCCATTATACTATTACAATAACATTTTGACAGCATAAGTAGACTGAGTCAAACCTACCAAAGGTCACCTTTAAAACAAAGATCTGCTTTTTGATCTGTGTTTCACGGTTTGGACCTGCCATGTGCCTCAAAAGAAGTCTGATGGAAGAGACATGGGAGTTTCCACATAGATGTCCCCTTACATTTTATTTCAAGAACTGAACAATGCCTTATGTTGGTCCAATCATTATTTCACTTAAATGCATTGTGCTTAAGAGAGGGGCCCAGACCGACATTTAGCAAAAAAATGAATCATCTTCTCTCCACATAAAAGAGTCATCCCTTACAGTCAGGGTGTTGAAACTAGTTTTGCAATTGCTTTACAAAAATAACCAAGTTAACCAATGGGGAAATTGGG
>VYZQ01008908.1:1782-22566 GCA_013400655.1 Mystacornis crossleyi
CTTTCAAGAGCACCCATATGGTGGAGGACAGCATATCAGAAATGGAAAAAAAAAATTTAAAAAGAAACCAAGTTTGTATGTGATGATACAGATGAGATGACTGATAGTGTGTTATCCTCTCTGAGTACAGCTGTAAACTCCTTGGCAACAGTAACCTGATAGTCCCTGTGCTAGAGTAACCTTCCAGGAATTGAAGAAGCTGGAAAAAAAACCCCAGCTGGCTCCACTTATATAAGGGATGTAATTAAGCCTAAAAGAGAGGATGATTTCAGCCTGTGTGATCTGCATTAAGAATAGGTCCCTGAGAGCATTTTTGAAAAGGTACTTCTGGTACTTGCATGTGTGCACACGTGTCTTGGGATTTTCCCTTTCCTCAGACAGTGATACAGAAGTTTCCATCAAGAGAGAGTTGGAGGGTATCATTTGGAGAGAAGATGGGAAGAGGCAAAGACAGAAGTCCTTCTATCATGTGATAAAAAAAGTTGACCATGTTGGTTCGCCCCTCAAATTCATAGACAAGAAACTACATATTGCAGTCTATGTATAGTAGAAACTAACATATTTTTAGTAAATGAGACTATTTATACTAAAACCAAAATGGCCAAGTGGAAAACCTCTCACATTTGTTAAGGGGAAACCAGTGGTAAGTTGTGTAACAGGAAAAGCAGAGTAGTTAAAAATAGAACAACCCATCATCAAATTAGTGATACATCCACAAAGATGCCCCAGTATAATCCTTTAGTTCATTTATAATCAAAGCTAAAAAAAAGCTATTTTTCATCTGAACAGAAGATATTACTACGTCAGAAGTTCCTAGCCCCATTACTACCTTCCTAAGTGCAGAGTGAACCTGTAGTGATCATAAGTTTAATTTTAAGATAACGGATGATGAGGCATTTATCCATTGAGGACTCTCTACATAAAAATCTAAGCTAGATAAATGAAATAGAACTGCCATAATGGATTTGTCCCAGCTGTTAGAAAGCCTAAAGGAGTTAATGCTGTTGAGTAAAAGCAAGGAAGTGTTCAGATATTTTTCATTATTTGTATCATCTGCTGGAAAATGCAAACAATTCTACCTAGGGAAGAAGAATGGAAGATTCCCTTCTTCTGCTTTTCCACCCATTTTTTTGCTTTCCACAGAGAAATATAGGCTGATGTAGTCATCATTAAACAGCCTTACAAAATCAAGGTGACTCTTTCAGACTTTCCTGGACGTTCCAGAATACCATTCATCACTGGGTTTTGTGCAGAGTGCAATGTCATGGGCAGGAACCTCAGGGGCAAACACACTGCACTAACACCACCAGCAACTAGCTAAGCTGTGTGCATGTGCTCCTTTTATCTCCAGCTTTGAGGGGCAAGAAACAGAAAAGAATAGTTAATTTGCTTTCCTAGCTAGATGCTTCGGTAGAAGAGATATCTGCCAGGCCACAAAAGCACAGTAGGAAAAGAAGACATATTCTGTGGGTTGTAAGTGTATACTTTTAATTTTACTGTGTAGCCTCTTCTTGCAATATATAAAGAAGATGAGAAGAACTTGATTTGTCAGTATCACTTGAATAGCTCTCCTTATGTTCATCTCTAGTATTTCTTTTTGTAGCACTATATATTTCTTCTCGTTCTTGTATATTTCTCCTAGTATCTCCATCTTTCATTAGTATTTCCAACCAGTTCCTGAGCAGATGACACTGCCTCTCAGACAAGGGGACAGATATTCAACAAATTATTTTCATATGTGGATACATATTGGCAGTGATGGAGGTTGCCAGATTTGATGATACTAAACATGTAAGGAATCACGCTCAGTTCTTTAGGATTACTTAAATGCTTTACAGCATGTCAAAGACATGGTCTTGGTTTTTAAAAATGAAATAGAAGAATAAATTCGTTTGAGAGACCACTCTACTGGCCAAAAAATGCTGAATTAGTGACCTAAATGGAGTGACTTGAAAGATTCACTTGGCTTATTGGCTTCCCTGCCAATTCATTCATTCATGGGAAACTGAAGCATGGTTTCACTGAAAACGTGTCGTGGTTTGCGTGCAGGTGTAAGGGGATATATGCATGCAGTAAGCCTGCACTCTTTCCTTCACCTTGGTAGCATCACCCTCCCTTTCTGTTGCATTTTATCCGTCTGACATGAAGAATAAAGGCACTTACTTCACTCTCGTTCACTGACATGAGCAAAAAGCCTTGTTGTTTGACAGCACAGGTTAACCATGTCCACAATGACAACCAAGTCCAGAGAGAAATTGAGAAACTGTACTCAACTGTACTCCACCAAAGGTCTGAGCACTAATCCAGTTTAAGACTGGGGGGCAGGGGCACAGGGAAGCAAAACTAAACCAAGCCAAAGTGTGCTTAGGTAGATAGCAAGTGATGTAGGTGAGTAAACCAAGATGACGTGGCACATCGCTGTTGCAATGACTGAGAAATACGAGATTGCCGTGGTGGGTTCAGGGCTCTGCAGATGTATTTCTCTCACAACACTGAAAACAGATTTCAGACCTGTTATGCACAAATGTTACACAGAGCTAATTCTTACCTTTGCGATAAGACACACTGTGAGTAAATTATCTATTATGTTCCTGTCCATTATTAGACCCTCTTTCATCCATGCACCACAAATGTGGAGCCCAACAGCACACACTGAGCAATAAGAAAACCATAACGCTCTTTATAACTCTTGTAATAATATATTTAACACATTGCTATTTACTGCACTTTACCCTAAACCGGCATTCACTGCTTCACTATTCCTTTTTTTCATAGTCACTTCAGTGTTAAAGTGACTTCAATGTCAGAGTAGTTTCTTGGTCACATGCTTCAAATAATTAGGATAATTAAAACATTTGTGGTTTGCTTCCTATATGACTTGGCTTTTTCATTGCTTATTTTCCAGAGGGGAACCCTGTTCATTCTTTTTCTACATATATGATCTATAGTTCAATTTTTTATTCAACATAGCACAATTAACAGAGCTTTTGTAAAAGCCTCAACAGCCTTACCAACCCACAATCTGTGGGTGAGACTGCATTTAATACAGTGAAAGAAGAATAAATAAAGGTAGGCAGGGTAAACTGAACTTTAGCCTCCAAAGCATGTTTTTACTCTTAGAATGGGACAATCCCCTTTCATACATGTGGAAAGGGGAAAAGAAAGCACAGTATGTTCCTCAGTGCAGATGGAGGCTGCTCCAGAGATCAGCGGGGACTCCTGCTGAGGGCTACACTCAGAGGGAGCAGGGAGCCAGGGACACTTGCATCTCCTGGACGAGAGAGCCTGGGTTCACAGGCAGCCTGAACATGTCACTTCCCATCAAAAAACAACACTGAGCTATTGAAACATATAAAAGAAAGATGTGGCAGGACAAACACAGCGCAAGCTCCACGTGAGGCACAGAACTACTGTGATGATGCCAAGCTGCATTGCCACCGAGCTCTGACAAGCAAACACCTGTCATATGGAAGTAGTTTAAGAAGTTACCTCATGTTGTTACATCCGAATGTACAGTGCTGCTTGGGAATATTAATGTGTTGGCTCTGTGAAGCATTGTACTATGTTGACATAACCTTAGTTTTTCGTTTGTTTCTCTCTCCCCTCTTTAGCCTGTTTCATGTTGCTTCAGATTTAATTTGTTTCCTGAGCATTTGTTTAAGGAGCTGAACGAAATTGGGTGGCACAAACTTTCCCAAGGCAGTATTGACGTTCCAAGTGTGGTGAAATGGTGTAATACGCAAGAGAACAGACTGCAGATATTCACTACAGCAAAAGGCAGGTTTGTTTTTTCTAGAAATGTTTCATTTGTTCTAGCAGGTGTGTCTGATACCTTTTGCATAATGATAAACCCACACACATTCTTCATGCAAATAGTGACCCAAGAGTTGCTCTGAGTTGCTTCAAGTAGTAAGTGCCTGTAAAAACCTGCACTTACATACACTCCGTGTGTTTACAGAGCCTTCATACAGTGCAAGGTAAACAGGGCCCATTGTGCCAGGGCAGGGACACACAGGGATGCTGGAACAGAGGTGTCACACCACGGCCAACGCAGTCAGAATCAGTCGAAATTATCAGAAAAGCACTTCAGAGATACTGGGGGAGTCATACATCTTACCTTTCTTCTCCTTTCTGCGGCCAGAAAATATTTGTCTCTCACGTGTGTTATTTGAAATGCCTTGCCTATATCAACTGTTCCTGTTCCACAAAGGTTTGGGGAGCAAGGTATGGGAGCAAATGTGGAGGGTTACCACTCTGGACCTTACATGCTGTGACCACTTGCACACTTGGGTACCTCCATGTGTTCCATTGACCTCCCTTGGAAATTCAGCCTTGGTCAGCAGAGGGTTTCTCTCATCCTATCTCTCATCTGCTAGCTTTCCCTTTCCTTAAATCTTCTATGTGCTGTGCCTCAAAGGTCAGCAGAACACTTCTTATACCAGCTCTCACCATTAAGTAGCTGAGTTTATTACAAAGAGCCTCTTCTTTTCTTTTTAGTGATTTCACTTCACAATTGAAGCCAATCCTGATAGGTTGATGGACATTTTCTTCCTATAATAGGAAAAATAAAGAAGAATGTTTGTCCAAATGGTTATTTCGGCAAACATGTCTGCGAGCTAGCTTCTTGACAAACCTTAATCTGCTGTACTTGAAGGAAAGTGGAAAGGAGAGAAATAAAAAGAGAGGCATTTCAGTTTGGGGCAATGTCCTAATGCACCTAAGTCTTCTTTTTCAACACAGAATTATCACTCTAGATGTAACTCTGCTCCACTAAAGTATTAAAGTATCTGAACTTTCTACCTCGAGCCAGGAGGTCAAATCAGCACCCATGTTTGATGCAGAACCTTGACAACACCACAGTGCTTGTTTGAGCTTAGAGATTGTGAATTACAACAGATGAGAGGCAGACATTTGTTTGTATCTCTGTTTTCCTGCTCTTTGGTGTCTACAAACTGTGTTTGACAGTAAATAGTTTAGCTTCACCCATTTGATCTTGCACTGAAATGAACTAAAGCGCCGACATCACTCACCTCTGAGTGTTAACCGGAGCTGTAACCACTCGAAGACCGAGATCCTGATATGCTTTCCAGATGACATGGTCCTCCTCAGTGTTTTTAACACTTTCAGGACAGTCAAACATATAACTTTAAACGATGTAAGTCATCTATAGTGGCAGTTTAAGTTTCCAGGTCTGACTTTGCACGGGAACATGCAGGGAGTGCCCAGTCAGCAGAAATGTGTTTGCAGAGGCTGGCACCCCTGCACGGAGACGCGGTGTCTGCGTGAGCGCCCAGCCGAGCAGCAACAGCCCTGGTCCTCCCTGCCTCTGCTCTGCTCCTGTGCTGCCAGGAGCCAGGGAGGATATGGGAAATGGGCTGTAACTGAAGGACTTTAGGCTGCTGTAAATGGACGGTTCCCCAACTAGGACTGAGGTATGGTCCCTTGCGAGATTTACTTTGTTTTCAATGGGGTCAGGATTTCATCCTGATAATGATAATACATTTACCACTCTAAAACCTGCTAAACTGCCCAGACATTTGATAACCGGATAACTAATGGTGTTTTGTGCAGAGAGTTCCTGTGAAACACTGGACTCCCACTACAAGTCAGTAAATGTTTTATGCCTATTTGGGTACAGCTACAACATGCCAGAGTAAGCAGGGTGAGTAAACCAAGAAAATTCATGTGGGTTGCCTGGGACAGATTCTGACCTCTGCATCTTCTAATCCCTCAAATGTGTGATGAGTTTTGTCTTACCCTGTGAGCAGTTTCATTCATTTCACAGTATTCAGTTTTTGTAAAAGCACTAGAATTTGTCTCAGTATGACTAAGAAAAGTAGCTAATAATTGTCATCAAGCTTATCTCTTTGGCATTTTAGCTTGAGTTCCTACTAATAAAGAACTATTTGAGATTTTAACAGAAATGTAAATGTTGAAGTTTCACAGGTCATTGAGTTTTATAATATTGAGTCATTGGGCTATTATACATTGATCGAGCAAATAGCAAATGGTGTGACTTGCCAAAGAGCATTACTCAAATATTGACCAGGAATTGATGACAGTCGGCTACTCTCCAAGGACTACAAAAGTTAACAGGAAATTTCTACCTGAGGCAACTACAAGCTTCTGCCTTAAGACAGGCAGATTTTTGGTTCTTTTTTGTTACCATTTTTTTTAGTCTCCTCTGCTACATCCAAACACTCTTATCATAAACAAAAATGTACTTGGAGTAAATGCTTTCATTTAGGTCAATTTTTTTAGTTTATCTCTCATACATCTCTTATTTCCAATGATCTGTATTCTTCTTCTTATATTTCCATATTATTTTATTATGATGATATACATTTTTATTTAGTTATACACATATATGCTGCCACCTATAAAGGGTGGATGCAAGGAGAGGTAGCCTGGGAGGAATACAGAGATATTGTCCAGGATCATGTAAGGAAAGTTAAAACTCTCATAAAATTAAATTTGGCCAGGGACATTAGGTCAACAAGAAAAGCTTCTATAGGTACATAAAAGGGAGATTTGGGAAAATGTGGTCCCTCTCCAGAGGGAAAAAGAGGACCTGGTTACCCAGGATATGGAAATGGCCTCAGTTTTGACCAGCAAGTGATCTGGCCACACTGCCCAAACTGAAGAACCCAAAGGAAGGGACTGGAAAAATGAAAAACTGTCCACTTTAGAAGATCAGATTTGAGGGCATCTAATAAATCTTTAAGCTGCACAAGTGCATGAGACTTGTGACAAGATACATCCACAACTCTTGAAGGAACTGACCAAGGAAGTGGATAAGCCAGTACCCATCACATCTGAGATGTCGTGGCAGTCCAGTGAAGTCCCCACTGACTGGAAAAGGGGAAACGTTGTCATCAGTTTTCAAAAGAGAGAAATGAAAGACCCAGGGAACCACAGGCTGGTCAGCCTCACCTCTGTGCCTGGGAAGATTATGGAGCAGATCTGCCTAGAAATCATGCTAAGGCACAAGGAAAATGAGGAGGTGGCTGGTGACAGCCAGCTTTGCTAACAGCAGGTCAAGCCTGACAAATTTGGTGGCCTTCTGAGATGGGGTTACAGTGCTGGTGGATAAGGGAAGAGTGACAGACATCATCTACCTGTACTTGTGCAAAGCATTCGACACTGTCCCGCATGACAGCCTTGTCTCTAAACTGGAGAGACATGGATTTGACAGATCCACTCTCGGTGCATGAGGAATTGGCTGGATGGTCACACTCAAGGAGTTTTTTCAAGGGCTCACTGGTCCAAGCGGAGACCTGTGACAACTGGAGTTCCTTGGGGTTGGAACTGGGACCGGTGCTGTTCAGCATCTTTGTCAGTGACGCGGACAGGGGGGATCAAGGGCACCCTCAGCAAGTTTGCCAATCGTGCCAAGCTGTGTGGTGCAGTACCTAAAGAAGACCTGCAGAAGAGGTGGGGAGGGACTTTTGACAAGGGCACGTAGTGATGGAACAAGAGGTAATGGGTTTAAACTGGAAGACCGTGGGTTTAGATTAGATAATAGGAAGAAATTCTCTACTGTGAGGGTGGTGAGACACTGGAACAGGTTGCCCACAGAAGCTGTGGATGCCCCATCCCTGGTAGTGTTCAAGGCCAGGCTGGATGGTACTTTGAGTGGCCTGTTCTAGTGGGAGGTGTTCCTGTCTGTTGCGGGGAGGCTGAAACTAGGTGATCTTTAGGGTCCCTCCCAACCCAACCCATTCTATTATATTAAAAAAAAAACAGGAATGCCAAGCATATACAGCATACTGCTCCATTGTAAAATGTGATTTGTATACAGTACAATGCATCTTATCTTGAACAAAGAACGTTAAAGTACAAGCTTCTAGCATGGTCTTATTTGATTTTACTTCTCCAGAGTCATAAGCCTGATACCAAAGACAACATTTCAGCTCACAAAGGAGAAACTGCTGTTAAGAAAACCTTGTCTTAAATTCTACCTTTTCCTGGGACACAGAACACCCTGCAGAAGTTTCAAAACCTGGTGCTTAAATAAGAATCTGATGCAGCTGGGGGTACAAGCACACTTTGTTTTTCAAAATATACAGCTAGAGAAGATTACTCCTGATTTGTCCAGCTGGCTAAGAACCAGTGACCTCATCCACATCCACGGAGGAATGGGCTTCATTCTCCTCCTCACCAAAAAAGGATTTGAATTAATTCCATGAAGAGACCATAAGGCAGTTCAGGAACAATGTTCTTTCGGATAAAAGCTGTTTCACACTACTTGGAACAACTAGATATTGTCTTGGCCAGAGAGAGTGCTCTTGGACATTCAGCTGGATGGAGGTAAACAGTATGTCAGTCCCTGTTCTACTGCCTATTTCACACTTTTGTGCAGTATGTTTAATAAAACAAGAACTGACATCAAAGTATCTTCTCTCCCATGTGAGTTGTTAACATGAGATCATAGAATCACATTCAACCTTTTTCTTTAGTTTAATTTCCTTCCTTTTTAATCTAATGGATGTTGAACTAGTCCATAAAAATCAGCCCAATTTCAGCAGAACAGCTGTGAAGACAAGAAGGCACTGCAAGAGGTCACCCGGAGAAGAGCTGTGGGTGTCCCATCCCTGGAAGTGTTTCAGGGCAGGTTAGATGGGCTTTGAGGAACTTCCAATATCACTGAATGAGACACAGGGTCCAAGTTCCCTGTGGCAGAGGAGGAACCTGAGCCCAAACAGCCACGTTATACCAGGGGTCCCCGCATTGAACACGTGCCTGTTATGTGACCTTTCCACACAGACTGCGGCAAATCAGGCATTTGGAGAGCAAGCCACTGAATCAGGTCCTGCACACCATGAGATGAAGAGAGAAGCTTATTTGTGAACACACAAGCGGTTTAAGCACATGACAAGAACCAATTTTCCGGTTAGTCTGACTGTGCTGGAGGCCCTTGGCCAAAGGGCCCAGGTCTTTAGCACAGACCAGCAATCAAACTAAGCCTCTGGACTTTCCATTACACTTAAAGAGGGCAGCCTGGCCACATTCGAATCTGCCCTGCTGCTCTTCCCACATGCTGCCACACCACCAGGTAAACAAAAGGAGCACCTCCAGAGCCGGCTGCACCAACATACCTCAAGAGGTTTTCAGTCACCACCAAGCACACAGAGTCACAGAGCAACTGCAAATAAATACCTGTCAGCACCTGAGCTGTGAATATTGTATTGCTGTCCTTCGTGTAAAATGCCAAAATCTTTCCTTGGTATTTTTAGAGATATGCACTCACATAATTCTTTTCCAGCCTTCCTTCGACTTCTAAGCCACCGTCTAGAAGGGTTTATATTCTGCTCCTGGTTTGGGAGCAGAAGTGTCTCTGGAATAGCTTTTGCAGTTTTCTGCCAGCAGAGGATACCCAGGACCAAAGCTTCCCACAGCCCTGAATACTGATCCTGCTTTGAGGCTACACGTACTCACTTCCGCTATCTTTGAACTGGGAGCACATAAAATCTGATGTCTCACTTCAGTCATCTCTATAATATGGAGAAAACACATAAAGCTACTTTTGAAACATTACCGTTTTGATTTAGGCTTGCAATGTTTTCCAGCAGCAGGAATTTTGCGCTGCCAGTCTTTGAGGTTTTAAGAACTACTGCACCTTGCCAAGAACATTTCTCATGACATGATGGATAGATCAATAGGTTCTTGAATCCTCATATCCTTTTTAAATTACTACCTGAGATATCTACCTGAGTAGGCCATCTTATCTGATAACTTAAACAAGCAACCTGCCTACACTTTAATTGTTATTGAGGATTAATGTTGTTTATAAAATGAAATCAATACAATCTCTATTGCTTATTAACTGAAACATTCTAGGCTCTGCTCTGTTTGCTTTGCTTTTCAATTAGTTTCTATTATTTTCCCTATTGGCTTTTAACAAATAGCTGTAGAAATAAACTTAATGGTTGTGAAACTGTTATCAGAGTCAACAAAGTCCCTTAATGGAAAGTCTTGTATATTTAAATGTAAAAAAGAATCCACTGTTTAATCATTTGACATTATGAGATAAGTTTATTACTATACATCTGTTCTGTGCTGGGCCTTGGCTTTTTTTTAAGCGAAGCAATTAAGAGTTCTTAAGGGTTCTCTAAAGTTCAGATGTCAGAACTGCTAAGTTGGTCACTACATTTAAGATGAGCAAACTCCACAGTCTAATAACTTTTGTTAAAAAATTGCAAAACTGAAAATGGGCTGAAAACAATGGGATTCCTAGAAACATAATAAATATCATCCATTTACACTGCAAAAGTGTTCTCAACATTATGCAACAACTAAGTATCTGAAACATCTTACAGACACTGCTCATGCTTCTCTGCGATCCCAACATGCAAGTGGACTACTGCAGTTGCCAGGTTTGTTCCTCCCCTTCAAAGTGGAAGAAGAGCAAGAAGGGTTGAAGGATGGTTTCTCAACTCTAGATGTACTCCTGAGTCTGAAGTAGGATCCAGAAGGTCAGCAGGTGAATGTGAAGGAGGGATGGATAGGTAGAGCAGTTTTGACGGTACTGAGGGGATGGTGTAGGTGACAAGTCTCAATATATAGCATGACAGGAGCATTTCTCATTCCAGCTAGCTTCAAGATGGTAAAAATCAGTTTTCTCTGTCATTACTTTTTGCTCTTTGAATGAAGAAAATTTTTCTTCCACGTTACTCACCACGTAGGTGACAGAAGTGTGTTTGCTGATGGGCCTTTCAAGCAGAAACTCTCAGTCTATGGGAATAGAGTTCCACCACGCTCGCCGAAAGCTGTACCTTTGTGGATCCTTCCTGCACTGTAGTTTCACACATCACTACTCATAGCCAGAGACACCTGCAACCCACACGCTCTTGGCACACTGTTTGTGGGCTCTCAGCAGTTTAGCTGGACGTGGCCATGAAGCAAGCAAAGTTACAGGAGAGTGTTACATAACAAAGTGACGAGTTCACACAGGCCAGCAGCTTTGCCTGCTGCTGCTCAAACCACAGGCACCAAAAACAAGTGGCACAACTCCTGCACTTCTCTACAAAACGATTCTGATTTGGCAGCCTCACCTCCACTTCGTGTTCAATGACATGAATGGAGAGCTGGTAAAAATGCGAAACATGGTTGGATCAAGCTCCGGAATCACGCAGACTTTAGGATGGAAGTGTATAATCCCCAGCACAGATTACCACTTTGCTCCTGGGAGCATTCTCAGAACTACACACAAGTATAGAGTTCTAGAATCTGCTACAAGTGGTGTGTAAGCTATCCAGTGCAACCTATCTCAGAAAAGATCTGTGCTCCCCTGGCTTCAAGTAATTCTGCTTGCAATCACCAGAACTGTTCCTAGCCTTCACACAGCACAGATGCATTCCAGGGTAGGGCGAGGCAAATGGTTATGAAGCTTACTCAGGTGTCATTTATTTCATGAAAGTTTGCTGGTTATTATAATCAAATGTCAATTGTCTGTAATTGTGGCATGCGATGGAAAATCCCTACTTAGGACACGTTCTGCCACTTGCTGGTGAAGTACACTAGCCCTCAACAATGAAGCAATACTGAAAAAATAGTTTTGACATGTAAGCAGGTCTAGGAGTATAATTAACACATATTTATTTTGATTTTTTTTTCTTATGGTTTTGCTGTAAGGAAACCATCCTCTATTTTAAAAGAAAAGTTCCATGAAGAATTAAAAAATTCTTCCTACTCAGTTAGTTTACTGATCTGATTACTAATTAATAAAACTTTCTGTTTTAATGGCCTCTGTTTTGACTTATCTGCACAAATATAGATGAATTGTGCAGTGGTCTTGCAATACACAAATGTATCAGTGGCTTGTAAGTAAGGATCAGAGTGTAGTGCATAACTTAAGCTCACCCCAAATGCTGTTAGAAGACGTTCTCTGATAGGGAGCTTGCATTCAGAGCTTCAAAATTAAGTAATAACTACTTTTAAGGGGATTCTACTTGAGAAGAGAGGAGTAAAATTTGGTGTCAGAACTCTGACTGACCTTTGACACTGGGCTGCATGGGGCAAGGAATATCACTCAGTATTTTAATTCTTTTTTTCTTTCCTTTTGAATGAAGCAAACTAATGGATTTTACACACATGTAGTAACTATATTATTCTGAGGAGTTACAAAAGTGTGGAAATGGCTTGACAATGCTAAAATTGATGAAGCTCCTAAAGAAAACTTTTTAAAAATTCCAGTAGCAAACATCTTTTTAGCATTAGAGGCTGTAGAAAATAAAAGCACAATGACAGTTTGCATTTTGAAACTGAGGATGAAGAAATTCATATCAGAATCCAACCTCTGGGTCAGCTTGCACATAGATGTAGTAGACTTGCCATCACTTGCAGATTGAAGTTGAGGCTGATTTACTTTCTGAAAAGCTGATACAGTTCAAACAGTCCTGCTGGGCTTGATGCAGAAATCACATTGTGCGGTTTTATGGGTTGTTCTATGCATATGGAAAAATATTAGCTGTATCTACCCTTAAAATCTTGGAATCTTGTGGAAAGAAAAGAAATTAATAGCGTCTCAACAGTCAAGTAATCAGGGTAGATTATAAGAAGATGTACTTGAAAAATTAAGAGTGGAGAGGAAAGGGAGGAATTTCCGCAAGGATTACATTAGCATGCCAAGTTGGTCTAATACTCCTCGTTAATGTTTGCATTCTCTGTGCACTGTATTTTTTTTACAGCTGGCCTACTGTAGTTAAAAATACACACAAAGAAAATGTGCAAAGCTTCCTTGAGCCTGTGCCTGAAGAATTCTTACAATTCTGAAATTATCTGCACTAACTGGCACATTTATGATAAACATCCAGATTTTATGCAGGTTTTTTAGAAAAGCTGACTTAGGCTGATTTGCAGTAGTCACTCCAGTGATCACATCAGCACTTTTAAATACATGCACTGTCCCTTCCTGTAATGAGAAGTGACATGAATATGCGACCCAGTGGGACTTCTAATTTTTTTCCAACCACTGATTGTATGTATCACACACGTATATGGTGAAGAATAGAAATCATGGAACAAATCTAATTAAAGGTTTACTGAGAATAAAGGTCCGTAACTCTTAAAGAAAATGTATATGTGTATGCGCCTCTATAAAAATATAATTATACATGCTGGCCATTTTGAGAAACCACTTAATTTGCAAAATTATTTAATTCTGGGTATTCAGATCATTAGCAAAAGAGGACTTATTACTGTGTTTATTGGAATAATAATACACTTTTTTATACTTGCTTGTGGAACTGTACAACAATAGTACAAACATTATTCTGAGGATTAATTATTCTGAGGATTAATTATTCTGAGGATTAATGTTTTCACAGCTTGAACTAACATGATTTTAGCTATTACTGTATTACAGCTCTCCCCTTTACCATCTGCATCTATTCACTTCTTTGGACTCCTGTGACTACATTTTAAACAATCATGACCTTTGTTAAATTACTTGGTTAAGGCTGATTTAGGGGCACAACTTTATTATCATTAATATGCACGCCAGTAGGAAAATTGGAGAAATGCTCTGCAAAACCAGCATTTTATTTAGTAGAGAGAAGAACAAAGTATTATGGTTTTGGCACAAATATGCAACTCTTCAGTCATAGGATGGAGAATAATTGGTTAGCAGCTCTTCAAAAAAAGGATTGCTGAGTTATAAACTGCAAACTGGACTTAAAATTACAGTGCTGGACCTGTGAGCAAGATTAAACATGGTCTGAAATTTTCAGAGAAGACATTTCAAGAAAGCTTCTTATAATGACATACTTCATACACAAAGCACAAAAGTGGTTGAAGTTCAGCACCTAACTGGCAAACCTGCAAATTATTTTCAGAGAGTATTAATGGCAGTGGTTAACAGTTACTGCAAATATGTAGGAATAAAATAGCATGAGAACTCAACAGAATATACCCCCAAGTAAAGTTAGAGATGCTAAGTGACCATAAATGCAAGGTATAGTACCAAACTTACAGGCAAAATATATTTTGCTACAAAATGGCCAGAGTTACATATTGGCTTGCACAGAACCGTAAGGATCAGATCCCTGTTGGCACCCTTGAAGGACAGACACCTCCCTCTCTAATCAGCTTTTGCAGTCAAGAGCTCACAACAAAAAGAGCTCACTACAATCACACAACCTGCAGAGGAGAGGTGCAGAGCACAGCAACTTCAGGGATTACACAGAGAGAAAGTATCATTCAGATGTCTAGGGCAGATGCAAATAGGAATTTTATGGGCTTATTCTCTTGAATGGTGTGTGTCTCTCTGCCTAAAATAAGTAATGTATTCGAATTAATTTTTTATATAACATGAATAGTTGTGTTTGATGTATTTTTTATGTAAAAAGAACTCTACAAAATGTAGAAAAATATCAGTTGGCCCATGTTTAGATTGACAATCCAAATATCACATTCTCTCTCTGGATCCAAGCTCGCTCAAAATGCTCTCAGTATAGTTTTGTTTGGTTTGATTTCTGTCCCATTCTCCTAAAGAAAAGCAAGTAAAATGGGATCTCACAACACACGCTCACAGACACCAAGTCCGGTTGCAGTAAGTCAGCAACAGCCCCTTTGAAAATATCAGAAATGCCTGCAGATAGTTAACCAAAAAGTTACATAAAATGCCAGTATGCATAATTAAAAACTCTACTGAATGCTTGGCAAAACAGTGCCCATTTCTCTCAAAAAGCTATAAATAGAAAGAATATTGAAGAAGAAAACAACCAAACCTACCCAGAAGGTCTCCTTAAATGCCTAATTTTTATCTGAAGCTTTATTTATTTGAAACAGTAGGATACAAAAGATACCTTACAAAGCTGATTAAACTTCACCAGGGGTCACACACCCAGCTGAAGGGGTATTTTTTTTTACCTCCCAGATCAGTTCTCATGAATATTACTTTACAATAACAACCCTGGAAATGACCTAGGAGCCAAAGAACCCTGCAGCAAGAAAGGAAAGGGTAATATCCTCTCCAAGCAGACCCAAGGATCCTTTGGTGAGGTGCCAGTCCTCTGGTGGAAAGTACCCACATTTTTCTGGATTGGCCTGCATCTCCAACCCCTTCTCTCTTCCTACCCTCTGGCTCAGCAAACCACTTTCTCCCCAGTCCTCCCTCCACAATACTGCCTGTGCCAACACAACTTCAGAGCCTCCTGGGGGAGAGTTTTGGCTGTGTTCTCGGAGGCTGAGTGCTGAGCCATGGAGAAAGCAGCTCAGGAGCAACTTCTCGGGGAGTGACTGCCTTGCTCAGCACTACCAGGGCACCTTGAGTTCTGCACTGAAGGGGAAAATTGTCCTCTGGGTAGGAACAGCGAAGAGTTGGTACCCTGCTCCCAACTCTCAAGCTCTGCAATGGCTGATCATTCAAGGCCATTCGTGGTGGACCAGAGGGTGAGGGACCCAAGCAGGTGTTTGATTTCACCATTAAAAAAGCCCTGTGCAAACCAATGTGACTTTTTCCTCACAGCATGCTCTTGCATGCCTTCTGAACACTGCTGAGGACACTGCAGAACTGGATCCTAAGAGAGTGAATGCAATTTATGACCTAGCAGAGGAAATAATCTGTGTATGACATGTATTGTTGGCACTAGCCTGGAAAGAACAGGAAATAGAGAAGACTCAGTGAACAAGATAGTGAGAGCACTGGAAGCTACAAAAGTCTGAAAGAAAAATGGCAAGCACCAACAGCAATAGCGAGCTTGAAGTGAGAGAGGACAACAAACTACATGTGCTTTTGTGATGTGCTGTGGCCCAGAGAAAAAGATCCAGTACAGTTTTATGGTGTGCATGCTGAAATAGTACTGCCCCGAACAGACCCGAAATAGTACGGGCAAAAGGAGCCTGAGTATAGCATTTATCTGGGAGCTGCTGCCTTGTGGACAAACAGGGAGAAGTTAAAAGAAGCCAAACTTTTATGGGTTTGCCTGACACACAGTTCAAAATGACTGAATCCAAAGTCTAATACTGGGACCTGCCTAGATCCAGATTTGATCCAAATTCATATTATGTGTGCTTGCTTTTAAGTGTCCCTCTGATCTCACTGAGATTTTCCTGTCATTGAGGTCAAACGCACATTGCTGTGCTGTACTAGGACAGGGCCTGAGACACCAAAAAAGACATGGAAGTTTCCTGAAGAATACAAATGAAACCTTTACTGTGACTTAAGAAATTGTTTCCACCCCCTGGATTTCTTTTCCAATGCCTCCAGCTAAATTAAAAGCAGAAAGCAGACAATTTTTCAGCAGCTCTTTCAGCACATTATAATTAGAGCTCATTTCATCATCTTAAACATCCTTTAGTCAAATAAATGCTGATTTGAGCTGCAGCATCAACAACTGCAATGAACTGAAGTTATCTAGAAATCCTGATGCACTTTGCTTCCAGCTAAAGTTGTGTATATTCTTACAACCAGGGCCAGGGCTGTGACCGCAGGGTCCGGACTGTCACCCCAGCACCTGCTGCATCTGCTGGCAGGGTCACCACAGTGCCCACAAGTTTTTGTTATTAACATTCTCACACACACTTCTGTACCAAGTAAATCCCACTTAAGTCTCTTGAGTGATGATAATTAATTATAGTAACTCCTGCTTTTACCTTTTTTTTAAACTTTTTTTTGATACTCTCTAATAATGTTGGCATAGTAAGCTATTAAATGTACATTATTTCCAATTTGCTGACACAGCGTGCAACCTAGAGATACTAAGATCAGAGATAAAAACCTTCCCCAACTTTCAGGTCACTCCTTATTGTCATTTTTTTTAATGAACTTGGACAGACAAACCCTTGCTGCCATTGTGCAGAGAATTACTATTGCACTGAGGAACACATTGGTGCCATTGCCAGCTTGATGGTAATTTCAGGTTTATGTCAAACCTGATCCTGTAAAGGGTTTCCACAACAAACTCCTCCTGAATACCACTGAGGTTCACATAAAGAACTCCTGCAGGATTTGAGCTTTTACTGATTTTCCCTCTTTTAAATACCTCTACCATACTTTGTGTCCATGTTGGAAACAAAACAAAATCATATGAGATGAGAACAACAGAAAAAAAAGTGAAAGGTGGAATGTGAAGGCCCTTATAGACCTGTAAGTCTGAGTGCTGTTGTATGCAAACATATGGAAGCAGATAGAAAATAGCATAAAATACAGCTCGGGTTGATTAAAATGGGGCTACGACTTTTAATCTTTCTCTCAGAACTGATTTTCTTGGAAATGTGGCAGATTTATGTCAAGTCCTGTAAGACATCTGATATAGTGGCATATAGGAGCTTGCTGTTTTAAACTAGAGAAGATGTGGATTAGCAGAATTATAAGGCAGGTAATGAGACACAGGGGATACGGGAGTATCCAATCCTGAAAGGGAATATTGAGAAAACTCAATAACATAAAGAAAATTGGAGAGGCTGTAAGAGCCTTGATAACTGGAATAAAATTAGTGAGAGTAATATCTAGTGGTTCAAAGCAGAAGAATCTCCACTTGGCAGGTGACAAGTATTTCTGCTGTAAGGAGATTTAGTTGAGTTTGCACCTACACTGGGATACAGGGGATTTGCTTGGAGCATCCGATCATCTCTTTCTTCCTTCTGGCCTGTGCACCTAGATTTTTCCAAGGGGTAATGGCTGTAAACTTGAAGAGGTAGGTTTAGATTAGATTTTAGGAAGAAATTATTTACTAGGAAGGTGGTGAGGCACTGGAACAGGTTGCCCAGAGGAGCTGTGGATGTCCCATCCCTGGTAGGGTTCAAGGCCAGGTTAGATGGGAACTTTAGCAACCTGGTCCAGTGAAATGTGTCCCTGCTCATAGCAGGGGGGGCTGGAACTAGATGGTTTTTAAGGTCCTTTCCAACTCAAACCATTCTATGATTCTGTGATTTCCACCCCAAAGAAACGAGTTGAAGGCACTGAATGTGTGAAAGGATGGATATAAAGGTAGAATGTTGAGAAGCACTCCTTTTGCCTCCCGTTATATTTATACATGCAGAATGGCAGTGAGCTGCCAGCATTAATGACCACATGTTCCACTGCTGCAATAGGAACACAAATTTTCTGGTCAATCTGCTCCAAAAACATTTATTGCCTTCACAGGAATTTGGATTTGCAATTCCAGCTTGAAAATCCATACATGGAATTGTGTTATTCTGGACACCAAATTCATCGGAAGCATCCTGGATTTTCAACTGTATGTTGTAAGGAACGATCTTGGTACAGGTTCCAAAGAGCTGCTGCAGCAATCCAACAGGGCACCACGCTCCAGGGAGACTCCATCTGGCTCCCTGCAAACTGCTTTCTGGGGTTCACATGCTTTTCCACGGACTTTTATGGGCTACCTCTGACACTGAACTTCAGTGCTCAGGATTCTCTACGTAAGTAAGTGGCTGTTGCATGAGCAAAGAGATCACTGGAGCTGCCAGGCAGGTTACCTGTGCATACAGCTGTGAGGTGCTGTGCAAGTACCAGTGGCAGGGGTATTTGCCTATGCAAATGTAGACACTTTATGGGGTTCATCTAAACACAGACAGCTCTAACAGTTTGTCAAGTCCTAGAAAAGCTGTACAGGTTGGTGCAGTGCAACCCTCGGTGGGAAACAGGACTATTCCTTTCCAACCACTGATGGAACAGCTACGTCTTCAGTTAACATAGCTTAATATAACAAGAAAAAAAGCCCATATAAACTAAGAGAAGATGTGAGTCTGCATAAAATTTCCTCATCTATTTCTTCCCAAGCTAATCTCTGATAGGTATCTACACACTGGCCACACGCCAGAATGGGCCACATTGTGAAAGACATGCATACTTTACATACATTGCATTGCTACATATGGAAAACAAGTTTCATGCCCTGACTGCTAGAGTCCGGAAAACGACATTTTCTTTTTCCTAAAAGATCATGAAACTCAAGGAAAGGTATCCTCTTGCACAATGTGGGGAACAAAAAACCTCAGCAAGTTTCTGAATTAGTAAACCAAAGGGAAGGGCGGGGGGATGGGGGAAGTGCAAAACGTAATCGCCCCCAGTTCAAAATATTTGTATTTCCTCATTTCAGATTAATTTTTTTGTTTTGTTGTTGGTTTAGGTAGAAGGGAGATCAATTTAAATTCACAATCTTATCCTGAAAATATTCTAAGGAGTCATCTTAACAAGATCAGAAATTTCCCAAAACCGTCTTTGTGTAAGAAATCAAATCTCAAGATTTCACAAGTTACACTAGTTTTGACAAACAAGAACTTGTCTGTCCCAGAGAGGAGAGGATGTCCCAGTTTGTCATTCCAAGAAAAAAGGCAGTTTCTTGAAGAAATTCCAGCCCACGTTATCAGTTATGCAAGTCCTGTGCTTTTGCAATGTCCATCTCAGTAGACTGCATCTAAGTGGAGAGTAACTCCTGACATGTAACCTTGACCTAATGATTTTGTCTCCATAGGAAACTATACCTAAAACTACACATGTAAACATCACTTCAGTCTATTAATACAATCCAAAATATTTCATTGGCTAAAATGAATAAATCGCTGTCATTATCTTTTTGCCTGAAACCTTCTTCTAAAAACAAAGTGAAATTACTGAATAAAACACATACAATTACAATTTTTTTCTCTTCTAATCTGTCTCTCCATGACTAAGCTAATACTTGCCTACAAAGGTTAGCCTTGGGCTCTGTTGTACAGTCACCTTTTCTGTGTTTCAACATGCTGAGAACTTCTTTAAACTGGAAAAAAATACATCAAGCCAGAAAGAGTTACTAAGGTTACTGTTTCTTGACTACTGTTGATATGAAAAGAAGATTTAGGTATTTGTTAGGGTAAAACTATTCAGAGTAACAGATAGAATAAGCTGTGGATGAGACTACCTGATTCTTCCTCTATATAAGAGCATGTTAGACTTTATTACCGGTGTACTAATCTTACTCTCAGTGGTGCAGAGGTAGCTAATAATTCCAACCAAAGTGCAAAGGAAAGGTAAGCCAAGCATGCCAGAAAAAATTGCTAGTAGGACTGCACATAAAATAAAACACTTTTCTCAGAAAACTGATGTGTCAAAAAATCTAGCTGATGGTCAGCACCAGAAATGCTTTTTCAAAAGTCAGAATGACAAAAGAACTTCTGGGTGTCCATGGCCTTCTCATTATTTTTTTCATGTCAGCCTTTTTTTCTGCAGTCCTTTCTCTTATATCCTTTAATTCCTTTCACTCTCTTGCTCCTTCCTAGTCTTTGGCCTAATATGTATTGTTCTCTGACCTGAATTCCTAGATAGACCCTTTCTTTTTGTTTGTTCTTACCTTTCCATGCCCCTTACGTGATTTTTTTCCTTTAAAAAAATTAATGATTCTGGTTATTTATGAATGCTAGAGTACCAAGATTTCTTGAAATTGTGGTTGGGCAGTACCTGAAGCTTCACTAGCAGAATACTGTTCCGAAGACTGAGAACTCAACATCGTTTGAGTATTAATTAGTTATATTGTTTTGTGGATATTTAGGATTGTTTTCTGATGAAAAGCAGAAAGGGTTAGATTGCATGGTCAAAACTATTAAAGTACATGAACTAGATGCTTCACCTCATGACAGCTGGCTATAAAGTGATGTCCTCAGCAAAAGCTCCAGGTCAGGAATTCACTAAAATTAGATGCTGACCATTGCTTTTGAATGCTTTCCAATTATCTGTGATAGTTTGGGACTACCTCTCTTAATAAATTTAGTGCCTAATGGACTGAAGCTAGAAATGCAAAAGCTTTCCTGGGCAGACACAAAGCATCACTGAGTACAATGAAACAGCAGCTTGCAAAAGTG
>VYZQ01008910.1:0-22077 GCA_013400655.1 Mystacornis crossleyi
AAACAAACAAACAAAAAGACTTAGAGCTTTCATTGTTTATAGTTAATCAAATTACAGATATCTAAATTCTGCTTGAAGTTATTAAGAATTTCTATCAAATGACTTGGTCTTGTTGAACCAGTTGACTAAAAGTGGCTGATGCTTAGAAGGAACAAAGATACAGGATAAATACTTTGAGAATGTGGCTGCGCATTGACTACATTATATATACACATGTACAGCGTAAGCACACATATATGTAACTCACATAAATACACTCGGCTTATGTTGAGATTCTGCAGTCCAAAAAAATGCAGAATACTAAATGTGTGCTTTATTCCTGGTATATTCACCAGTCCTTCCACTGTTGAAGACAATGGATGCTTTGCTATTAGGACAGACTTTAGGGCACTGAATTGAATACTGACCACAGGACACAACTTAGTGAGCTGTAGTCGGCCAAAGCAACTAAATAAGCTATTTTCAAAATCACCCCTAATTGACCCCAACTTACAGGTTCTCAGTTTTACATTAAATTTGTGCCAAGAGCTCATGGACAACTAATATAATTTTATGAGTAAATCTAATTTCTGAATTACTTTCTGTAATTATTTAGATGCAGCTATTTTTCAACACAAGCTTTAGCAAGAAAATGATTCATTAAAGATTGCTAATGCATAACTATAGATTAATATCTAATAAATCATAATTATATGGGAAGGAGTTCATATTCAAAACATTAATTAGAACAGGTTTACTTATCTAAAATACATGGATGACCACTGTGAAATCTGGTTTTTGGAACAGAGACAATGCTGCATAACTAAACAAGTGAAAAGTTTGGGGGGAAATTAGGAGAAAAATAGCATAAAATGGTGTGCTTCAGACATATATTTATGTATATGCAGACAAATAAAAATTCCAATTTCTTTCTTCTTTGCAGTTTCAGACTGCAATTAATTGGCTCCTAAGAAGGCTGGACTGTAAGAGCAACAGTTTCTAGACAAAAGTAGATTTCTAAGTTTGTCTTATCTTAATGACCTCATCCAGAATTCTGCCATCTACTGAAATAGCAATTTTGTTAAGTTTTTAGAAAATACAAAGTCACAGCAGCAAGGAAGGATCTTTATCAAAAAAGGTATTTGAAGAGGGCAGCCTGGCCGATGGAAAGTATTTAATCCATCAAAATTAATTACAACTCTGAGGAAAAAGAATAATTCTCTGTTCTTGCTCTAGTCTTAAGAGCAAACTATCTTGGAGAAACCTATACAAAAGCTACATTAAAGGTTGAGATGCCTCTTGTAACACACCATGCTTAGTCTTGTCTTCTTCTGAGAGTTTATTGTTCTGATCAGATGACCCTCTGCATCATCTACATTTATCTGTCACTCAACCTGGAATCACAGCTGCCACATCTGAAAAGAAGCTAACAAAGTTCTTTAAAATGTTAAATGCAGTTTTTACTCTCATAGCTAGAAAAATAGAACTTAACTTCAGACAGCTAAAATCTTCACGAAAATCTGGAGCAAACTCTTCATGAAGGTTCTGATTTTACAAGTCGACCTGTGTTCGAGGATAGATATTTAAGGACAAATCTATTCAAAATTAAGCACTATGGGTAGACCTACTTTCTCAACGGTTATTAACTTCAAATCATCTGCCCTAACCACCCTTCTGAAGTGTCCTCTAGAGGAAAAGAGAAATGGGGGAAGGGGGAAAGGAGAAGGGTCCACTAGAGAAAACATGCACAGCATTTATTATGTATTAAGGTAATCAGCTACACACTTTTAATTTCAGTATTTTAAATCTGCACTGGAAATGGTGATTCCTAGGAAATAAAGAGTGCAGCATGGGTTGGCCAAACAAAAACGAAGTCTGTATATATGCTGTTGGATCCCTGAGGGTCGAAATAAAATTCTCTGTTATTCCCTGAAGGGAGAAGAGAAAACAAACAAAACCCCTACTAAATAAAATAAGCTGTACTGTGAAAAAAAATATCTATTCTTCCTCCTCTCTCAAATAGGAAAATTGTAAATGGCCTCAGCATTTAAGTGAGGAACCAATTACTTCATCCACAGGAGTAGCTAAGGTTCTGTTAAGACAGGACCCTAGTTATTAGCTGAGCTTGCAGCTGAGGCTGCCCTTCCTCATGGCCCTGCAGGATGTTATTCAGGACAACCAAGTTAGCCTCTGCCCCAAAGTTATAGGGAGTTCCTCCCTATCTGCTGGCTTTACCAGCCACTCAATAATTTTTTCTCTTGGGATTTCATCTATGAGAAATCCTAAGAGAAATTTTGGCAATCTATCATGCAGATCAGTGTCCAGAGTCTCTGCCCATAGGTACTGTTGGGTAGACCAGCAGGTGTCTAGGGGGTTCAGCTTGCCTTGCTTTTGTCTGTCCCTGCTTCCTGTGCAGCAGTGATGGGGTTTATTGACTTATATATGAATCATAGAATTGTTTAGGTTGGAGAAGACCTATAAGATGACTGAGTTCAACTGTTAACCCAGCATTGCCATATTCACCACTAAACCATGTCCCTAAGTGCCACATTCACATTTTTTTGAATGTTTCTAGGGATAGTGATGTCCATTCCATGGACAGCTTGTATCCAGTCTAAATCTCCATTGATGCAATCTGAGGCCACTTCTTCTCATCCTGTCTCTTACTACTTGGGAGATTAGACCGACCCCCACCTGGCTACAGCCGCCTTTCAGGCAGTTGTAGAGAGTGGTAGGGTCCCCCCTGAGCCTCCTTTTCTCCAGGTTCAACCACCCCAGCTCCCTCAGCCGCTCCTCATCACACTTGTGCTCCAGATCCTTTCCCTGCTCCATTGCCCTTCTCTGGACCTTCTCCAGCACCTCAGTGTCTTTCTTGTGAAAACTGAACACAGCACTCGAGGTGTGGCCTCAACAGTGCCAAGTACAGGGGGAAAATCACTGCCCTGAACCTGCTGGCCACACTGTTCCTGATACACACCAGGATGCCACTGGCCTTCTTGGCCACCTGGGCACACACTGGCTCATGGTTGGCCACTGTCAACCAGCATCCCCAGGTTCTTTTCCGCTGGGCAGCTTTCCAGCCACTCTTTCCGCAGCCTATAGTGCTGCCTGGGGGATGGTTGTGACCCAAGTGCAGCACCTGGCCCTGAGTCTTGTTGAACCTTATGAAATTGTGCTGAAATACAACATTCAAGGGTATCATATGCTGTAACAGATCAGAGAAAGTGGAAACTGATCTTGCAGGGCTGAGTTTCTAAGTCAGAATATTTTGAACTGAACAGTGTCACCCTTCCTCTGGGACTGTTTGGTCACATTAGCGGGGGCACTCTCCTCTCTCCCCAGCCTTGGCCAGTACTTTCATATGGCCATCAACCCCTATCGTGGCCACCAAGGTGGGAACTTACAGACAATAGAGTTCCAGTTGTTGACAGACTTGGACAGAAATATAACACCAGAAGGAACCTCCAGCTGCTAATGCTTCCATGCTTCCATTGTGAACACCCTAGATGGAATTCCGTTGCTAGGGGAACTTCCAACTGGTTGTGCTCCACAGGTGAAGAGCCCAGACAGATATCCAGTGGTGTGCTAACTGGATAGGATGAATGTCAGGAGTGGTGAAACATACAAAGACCCAGCAGAAAAAAATTTGGCTCTTCCTCTCAAGAGCCCTATGAACATCAGTAGCCATTTTCCATAATTTGCGAGCTACATGGACTATTACTAGCTTTGACTATACTTGCAGGATTGTTCATCAAGTGGGGAAAAGAAGGCCTATGTGAACCCCATGGGAAGTCAAGTAGGACGGACATGAAAAGGGAACTCCATAGCCATGATGTATCATTTTCTGCTGCAATTAACATACCGGCCTTAGTTAGGTGGACAGGCCACCTTACTGAAAAAGAATATGAAAATTTCTATCAATAAATAGACCGGAATTTCAAGGTTAGAACTGAAATCTTAGTTTCCTGTTGCTATTCATTCCAGAGACATGTAGTTGATTTAGTAATTGGATTTTTCCCACAAATTAATCTTAGTTACACTGTAATTAATAATAGTAATAATTAATTAAATAAGTAATTATAGTATACAAATTTGAGGATGGTGCATACTTTATGTATCCATACATTCCCACACCACACAAAAAACACTTTTTAATTCAGTTAACAGAGTTCATGAAGTTAAAATGAGCCCTCTCATGGCCAGGCCCATTTATTGGGCAACTGTAGGGATGCAATGACACGTAATGAAAATGCGCTATTTTTCATTTCTTATCCCAGTTTAAAGCCTGGAATAAACCTCATTCAACAATAAAGAGAAGTCTAGAATTGTTCCTATTTCACAGCTTCTCTCCAGCTCTATCTTTACTCTAAAACCACCTAACAAAACTTCACATAGCCCATGTGAGGTCAAACCTGACAGTTCTGTGCGTGTTGCACTGTGCACAACTGTCTCAAATCACCAACAGCACATCTGACAAACTTTTGAATCCCGAAAAATCTGAAGCAAATATATTTTTAATAAACCACAGTAAGAGCCTCTGAACTGACACTATTGTGTCTTCTATGAAAAAGACAGATCCGACATTATTTCATAGGTGAGCTGGGTCTCAAAAACTGAAAACTGTTCCCAAGATATGCTAGGGAAGAGGCTTGTACAGGGTTCTTGGAATTTTTCAGTAGGCCTGCCACGGGAAGCACAGAGGAGTTCTCAATTCATCGTCTTTCGTGGAGTTATGTTCTCTCTGTGAACACTCCACTGAAGCTTCTTCCTCTATGCTATAACTCATAGCTTAGGCTGCCTGAAAATACATTCTTTAGTCCTCTACCTTCTTGAATGGGCATAGAGGGTTCATGATGATCTAACCCCACAAAAACCAATAATAATTTTCAACTTACTGGCACCCTAGCACCCTTTGGCTTCTAAGCAAAAATGAAGAGAAAAACTGGTTCGGAATAAGACAGCACGTTTGAATACATTCCAGTCACCAGAAGCAAGAGCCATGAGGCCCCACTAATGCAAACAAACTCTGAAGATGAAGAGAAATTTCTAACTTAGACATCTGTCACTGATCTACCAAGGCAAGCATTTTGCAGTACTGACAAGGAAAGAGTGTCAAAGGCTGTTTACGAATCAATAAACAGTTCCTAGCACATGAAAAAAAATTCAATAAAATGATTTCTTTTATTTTTACACTAAGGGATTCTTTCCTTCTTGGATAAAGCACATTCTATACAGTCAGCTGAAGACTATGCTTCCCATATTTCCTTATCGAGTCACTGCCACCATCACAATATACGTCTAGCCCTGTTTTGGAAACTGGGAATTGTCTGTTTGTATTTCTAAATGGATGAGGAAGGATAAAAGGCTTTGAACATGTCTCAGGCATGCTGGCCCACACGACTGCACCAAAAGAAGTCCTCCAAGTTCAAAACTGCCTGCCAAGGCTGCATACATGACATTTGCTATTTCAGTTCCTATGGGAGAGTGAAGATAAGATCCTTACGGGTAAAGAATAATATTAGACAATCTGTAGCCAAAGATTTCAGAGAATGTTTTAGGCTTTACTTTTTGGAAGTACTGAAAATGGCCCTGATCCAGTAAAGCTCTAAAGAACATAATTTAAGCACTTTGCTAGATTAGAACTGTAGCATGCAATGGAAGAGAACACAAATATCTGACTACTACAAACACTGAAAAAGGGAACATACAAGCACAGTTGAAGTTTAGTACTAGAGTCAGTTTTTCCTATAGCAAATCCCATGTTCCTATGGATCTGCTACCTTTCCCATAAGAAAGATTAATGGTAAAGTGTTGCAGTGGGGTGGCTGCAACCTTCCCTGGGAGACAGCCTTGGCCCGTGGAAGAATCAAGGAGACGACATTTGATAGATGTTTCCAGATTTTATTCTCCCATCCGCACATGGCCAGAGCCCAGCAGGGACTCCAACGGCAACTGCCCCCTAGAACAGCTCTAGAACAACTCCCCCCGGGAGTCCTGTGGACACCCCCTTAAGTACAGAACTCCCATGGGCTACATTCAAAGTGACCAATAGGGGACAGGATTTTGGGTACACATGACCAAGGGAACAGAGAGAAACCCCGTGCTGCGCCAAGCCTCCACCTATGCCCATTTCCCCCAGGGGAAGAGAGGGCGAGCCCCAACAGTAAAGTGTCAGAGTATGAACTTAGTCTTAGACACAATCCCCTTGTGCTACTGAGTCTCACTCTAAAAACATCCCCCTTAATGCTTTTAGTGATATTTTGTGCCCAATTACTTTTTACCTTATGCATCTACACATACAACACCAGACAAAATCAATCTGCGGGTGATGAGTTGTAGATCAGGAATGCTGAAGCCACAGAGACAACAGGATGAGCTCTGTGCAGAGCCAGTTCAGGTCTGATTGAGTTCATTAGCTAAGACCGCATCCCAGACCACTGCAAGATTCACATCCATGCAAGTACTTTCATGTAGCACAGAATATGAATGCATCTTGTAGAGCTTGCCCAATTATCCCTATGCTGTGCTCCCAAGAGAGCTAGGTAGCAAAGTCCAGATGGATTTGAGAGGCTTTGGGATGGAGTTAGGGCTATTAACCCCAGACTGAACTCAGTCTGGGCTTTGGTAGGGCACGGCACAAATCCAGCCCGGATGCAGGACTGTTGCTGAGTTCATCTCTGAGCACTGTGGAGCAGAGCATGCAGGCTCTGTGCTCAGGCTGAATCAGTACCTCCCGCTCTGCACCATGCAGCATCAGGCCTCTGTGTGGACACCTGCTGCGCTGGGCTCCTCAGCACTCCTGATAACAGGAACGCAGCATAGACACACCCAAACAGGCATGGATCTGGTTCAGCAAGGCTTAACGCTTCGGTCCCATAGGGCAGGAATGCCGCTGGAGTGTGTCCAGGTGCTAGTGCTAGGTGTTCAGAGTCACTCTGGCTCCTGAGGAACAGCCGATCAGACACCATTGCAACACACTCCTGAGCTTCATCAGAGTTTCCACAGGGCTCCCCTCCCCAGCACCACTTAGGCGAGTTTGCTGTGCCTCCTTTGTACAACACCCACCTCTTCCAGCTGTCCTGAATCTAAGTGCAGCTCCCCAGGAAAACACATCATAGAAAGGCAAGATGCAAAGATGTAAAAGACTGAGCCTGACACATAACAGTATCACAATACTGATGCGAAAGAAACCCCCAAATCAGCATAAGTTATTCCACATAAACCAGAATGGATATGCTATGATTGCATTATACAGAGACCATCCTTATAACAAGATGCCAGCATACCAGCCTGGCTTTTTCACATCTAAACCATTTGGTTACAATGAGTTATAATTCGATATAACAATGGTAATAAATTAAAAGCACAAAGGGGCAATTACAATCACATTAAAACATTCCGTAATTTTGGAAAATTAATGTTTCACTAAGCCTTCATTTTTACAGATAAATTGAGTCAGAACTGTGCTGTTCCTGCACTGTGCTAACTAGTATCAGTGTTAAGCTTTTTGGAAACATATGGAAAGCTATCAATTTTTTTCTTAAGTAGGATTCTCATCACTTTGTTTAATATCACTACAAATTACACAGGCTAATATTTACAGATGGTTTCCTGTAGGAACTGTGAATCAACAAACTGCAAGGCAATAGGTAGTAACTATTCATTCTCAAAGGAAGTGTTGTGAGCTACCTGCCAGAGGGCTGTACAGAAAACCTGGGAAGCTCTCTCACTTCTAATCCTTCATTTGACTCAGGGCCCCTTTGGGACTTTAGGAAGTTGCACGGGGCAAATCTGCAGCAGTACCAAACTGCAGCATGAGAAGTTTCTGAATCACATTAAAAAAAAAAAAATATATATATATATATAATCACAATAATGGCTTCAAAAGTCACAGAGTGTTTTAATGTTCCACTGTAGGTTTGTTTTATTTGTCTCCTGGTGCTTCTGCTGCAAGTTTTAGTCAACTTAGACTGGAAAAATTTTCTGAGTGAACACAAAGCATAGAAGCATATCTATTAGGTCAATAAAACAGGGTATTTGCAAAGCTTGACATGAGCCCCAGCTCTTTCACAGAGACATCGAGCATTTTAAGTTTTTCAGATGAGCTTAGAAAGACCACAACCTTTAAGCTTTCAAAACACTCTGTATCAGATTTTCATGTACTGGACCACAATACTGGGGTAAAAAATGTTTCACACTTGGGCAGCTAGAGAGAAAACAGTTTCCAGAAGTACTCAGCACATCGCAGTCCCGTATGCCGTTTCCATGCAATTCTTCTCCCTCCGTCTCAAAAAGGGTCTCACACAATTACAGGCGTGCGGAGAGGAGCATGAGAACGAAAAGTCAGAAGTCCGCATGGGAGAGATTTTAGGAATCTATTTTCTTCAGCTGCGGGGAAAAAAGAAAAGCACCTAGGGAGAATACGGTAGAGATCAGCAAAATCAGTAATCGTGTGTGTGTGTGTGTGTGTAAAAGGTCCAATTTTTTAGACCACACGAGCTCCGCGAGACCCCCACCCCCGTGGCGGCTCTGGTCCCCCAGCATTCCCCGTCGCGTAGGGCACGGGCACAATACCTGCGGGGGGGTGGGGGTATAAAGGGTTGCAGGAGAAGGGGATGGGAAGNGGGGATGGGAAGCGCGGGGGTGCGCGGCGAGGCGGGGGCGCGCCGGGCGCGCTCCCGCGGGCGGGCAGCTGGAAGTCATTGCCCGCGGATCGGCGTCCGCGTTGCCGCGGCGACCGCCCCGGCGGCGCCAGCTGGGCCGCAGTGTGAATGGGTGATGTCACGGGCCCGGCGCCGGCCAGTCTGGGCCGCCCGGGCCAAGGCAGAGGCCGGCAGGGGCGGAGGGAGCCGGGGGGTGGGAGCGGGACGCGGCGGGGGCGGCGGGGATGTGCCACCCCCCCCCCCCCCCTCGCACGCGCGCANCTGAGTGAACACAAAGCATAGAAGCATATCTATTAGGTCAATAAAACAGGGTATTTGCAAAGCTTGACATGAGCCCCAGCTCTTTCACAGAGACATCGAGCATTTTAAGTTTTTCAGATGAGCTTAGAAAGACCACAACCTTTAAGCTTTCAAAACACTCTGTATCAGATTTTCATGTACTGGACCACAATACTGGGGTAAAAAATGTTTCACACTTGGGCAGCTAGAGAGAAAACAGTTTCCAGAAGTACTCAGCACATCGCAGTCCCGTATGCCGTTTCCATGCAATTCTTCTCCCTCCGTCTCAAAAAGGGTCTCACACAATTACAGGCGTGCGGAGAGGAGCATGAGAACGAAAAGTCAGAAGTCCGCATGGGAGAGATTTTAGGAATCTATTTTCTTCAGCTGCGGGGAAAAAAGAAAAGCACCTAGGGAGAATACGGTAGAGATCAGCAAAATCAGTAATCGTGTGTGTGTGTGTGTGTGTAAAAGGTCCAATTTTTTAGACCACACGAGCTCCGCGAGACCCCCACCCCCGTGGCGGCTCTGGTCCCCCAGCATTCCCCGTCGCGTAGGGCACGGGCAAAATACCTGCGGGGGGGTGGGGGTATAAAGGGTTGCAGGAGAAGGGGATGGGAAGCGCGGGGGTGCGCGGCGAGGCGGGGGCGCGCCGGGCGCGCTCCCGCGGGCGGGCAGCTGGAAGTCATTGCCCGCGGATCGGCGTCCGCGTTGCCGCGGNCCACGCGTGGGGCGGGGAGCGCTGCCCGCGGCCGCCCGGGTGTTCCGCCCCCCTTCTCCAAGCGCTGTCCCGGGCCGGCGGTGGGAAGGCGGCTTCTCCACGGCCCGCTCCCGCTCGGCCCCCGCTGGCCGTGGGGGCCGGGTGTTGCGCTCGGTCCTTGCCAGCTCCCCATTGTTTGAATGGAGATGTCTCTGTTTCCATCCTCAATTCATTTGCAGGCACTTTAGAAAAGTTCTTTCCTGCAGGAATGAGGGGCTTTTCAGTGCGCTCCGGCAAGGTTTACAATCCCTGCCAACGCTCGCAAACTTCCCACATTCAGCCTCGAAGTTTCCCACTGCTTTCAGCAGCGAGATTCCCACACTGCAGAATACCCGATTATATTGGTCATTTGGCCAGTTTCGGTAAAATATCCCCTCAAATTTGCAATGGACGTTTACTGCACATGTGAAATTCTTAATTTCTTTTTTATTGCAGTTCTTCACAAGAGGATACATTCCTAATGGTGTGTCTTAGGCCCACAGTGGGAAAACCTGATTGTTCCTTAATATAAGTTGTTTACATGCATCCACTCTTTACAGTAGTTTCTGAGAGTTCCGGGCAAAGACCCCTCAGCAAAACCCTGCTTAGCTCTGTTTGTGACTCAGCACGACATGCAGGTTGGGTTTAAACATAAATTTCTCTCCTTACAGACATCAAACTATTGTGGAGTGCAGGGTTTTTCCTCAGTGAATGAAATGGCCCCTCGATCGTCAGTCTGAAACTACAGCTCCTCTGTATTTCATCTCATCTTCATCACACAGCACCTCTAGCTGTGGGCCTCAGAGCCTGCATGCACAGGAGCTCTTCCAGCCTGTGGAGAAGGAGATGTGACATCAGGTTCCCCTATCAGTGCAATCTTAGAGCAACTCAAATTACAGCTTTGTGTTTTACTTCACCTGGCTTTTTCTGAGAAGCTGTTTGAGGCCAGGCAGGTGGGACGCTTGCAATGCTTTTCGTTGAAATTCTGCTTTATTTTAATTCTCCGGTTAATAAATTGGTTTGTGCATAAGTTCTGAGGGAACAAAAGGAGCCTGACTCCAGACCTTTAGGAATGATAACAAGCGCTTGCAGCCATACAGAAGCCTCGAAAGGCAACAGAAACCTTTGCTGAAATGTCACCCGTCAGCTTGCAGGCGCTTTATCTGAACCTTGTCGCAGCAAAGGCTCAGCCACCCGAAGAAGCAAGAGCGGCGGCAGGAGAGGGGACACGTAGGGAGCGGCAGCGTCTCAGCACCGGGCCCAGAAGTGTGGGGAGTAGGGAGGATGAGGAGGGGACCCATGCGTCCCACCAGCAGCTCAGTCCTCACAGTAACAATGGATTTTTACACCAATTCAAGCAGCGCAGATTCGGAGTGCGGGCAAGGTGAAAGCTAATCCCCTGCAAAAGTCTGCATGCAAAGGGACCGTGCAGTCAGTGTAGCGTATTAGGACCAGTGGCTTCATTCGTGGGTGTACAGCTGGGCAGTGGGACACGCAGGTGTGAAGGACTCACCGTGCAAACAGCAGTTTATCAGAGGTTACTCAGTACATGCACATGTTGCAGGATCAAACACTCGTCTTTAGTTTGCTGGACACTTGAAAATTGGAGGGTGGCAAGTAAGCTGAGTTTATGTAGATATATGATTTTAGTGGGAGGCTCAAGTTAATTCCTTCTGATTTTAACTGCTTGATATGATGTTTAAATCTTAAATGACCAGTAACCTTTAAAATCTTACTGGGATTTTAACACTGAATGCTTTTGATGGCTGCTTAAGGGAAATTAATCTGACAACAATCACTGACAGCCAGCCGCCTCCATCAGGTAACTTTGCAGTAAAGGAAATAAATTCCAGCTGGTGGGGGAAGGGAGAGAGTGTCCTGAGAAACTCAACTCCTCTGCTCCCATTGATCATCACCTGCGCTGGACTTCATACAGCAGTTTAATCCTATTCTCTCCCTCAAAGGTTTCAAGCTTCTGCAAGATCCTGACTGCTAGGGAACAAAGACTGGTATGTGGTTCCCTCAAAGGTCAGTCATTAACCTGCCCCAACAACAGTTTTAGGAAGATCAAGGCAATGAAGAAAAACTAAGAAAAAGCACTTTCACTTTGGAATGAATTGTTCAAACTGCCCTTGTGCGTTCGGTTTTATTCCCTTTCAACTCCACAGTTTTTAGTTCCTGCACGTATTTATTTCTCATCAGGAATAATGGCAAGATTTGCTCTCCCAGAGATTTGACCCTAAGTTTATTTTAGTCCCAACACTATAGACCATTCTATCAATTATGAATGTACTCATGTGTACAGAGGAACTGGTAAGCCAGCTCAGTAATGCTACCTTGTTCTGAAGACTTACCCTTATAAATAAATTAGGGACATATCTTTATGAAATATCAGAAAGAAATAGAAGATGAGAGAAAGAAAAGAAAAAATAAAAGAGGAAAGGAAAGGAAAGGAAAGGAAAGGAAAGGAAAGGAAAGGAAAGGAAAGGAAAGGAAAGGAAAGGGAAAGGAAAGGAGAGGGGAAAGGAAAAGAAAAGAAAAAAGAAATAAAAAGAAAAGAAAATAGAAAAAAGAAAAGAGAAAAAAAGGAAAAAAGAAAAGAGAAAAGAGAAAAAAGGAAAAAAGAAAACAAAGATGGAAAGGAAACAAAATCTAAAAAGCCACATTTTTCTAAAGATAGGACAGACGCTAATATCAAAATGGGTTTCTCTGTGATTTGTATTTTCTGTGCCTGCATGTCTGTATGGGAGACAATATACTGGACTTGCCATAGCCAGACTATCAGTAAGACATTTATTTCCATAAGTTATTGATGACCCTTTACCTCACAAGTGACAGGCCAAAGCAGAGCCACGAGCAACTTCTGAGAGGTCATCAATAACAACTGAAAATAAATGTTTTATCCAGTTTTATCCACTGTGTGTCCTCTTTATGCAATGCCAGTTAAATTTCATCTGGCGTAGTTTTTTATGGGCTGTAACTACCTCAGCTCCTGTCTGAAGCAGTGGAGGGAGGGACACACACACACATCCCCATTTGGTTGCTCACACACTTGGTGGAGTACCTTTTGTGAAATGCAGAGGTAAAAGCATGGATCTCTCAGCACATGAGGATGAAACAATACCCTAGAGTGAAAGGAGAGACTGCCACCTTACTAAAACATTAAACACCATAGAGAATCCTGATGCTGCAAGTGTAAGACAGTTCAGAAGAAAGAAGATACAAAGGGGACAGGGAGGGGACAAAAAGAAGAAGCTGAGACGCAAGGTTGTAAATAAATAATACCTCACACTAAGATTACAAATACATAATATTCTATTAATGTATTTCTAATAATAATTCATACCATACTGCAAGGAAGATTGATGTATTATGTGTGTTAAGAAGTTCCTGGGGGCAAAAGAAAACTCTTTTTGTCTGTAAGGAGCCTCATACTCCCAGTGGGAAAAGACTGCAATGGACATTGGGTACAATGCCGTGGGGACATAACATTTACTTCGAATAATCATCACCATTAACCACAATGTCTTTTAATTAAATATTTGTACTTAAAGTTTCCATTTTCCTTACTCTTCTGCATATGCATTTTCACATTTTACAAAATATTTTGAGAACGAGTTCTCAGGCACTTAATGTTCAGCAACTATTTCAAGAGTCTGGTCTTGAAGTCTGGTCTGAAGTAAGCTAATGACTTTGCATCCAGTTGTGAAACTCCTGCTCACTTGAGCAGTCCCTATATCCATATCCTTACTCAGGCAAATAAGCTCATTAACTTCAAGACAAACTTTCTATATAAGCAAGGATTTGTGCTGCTTTTCAAGTCAGTTTCTCCATTGAGGTAAATTAAGAGATTTGCTTGAATAAAATTTTATCAGTTCTTTAAAGTGTTGAAAGAGCACGTTAGTGGAGTAAAGATTACCAAAATAAATGTCATTAACACTTCAAGGTAAATATGTGGAAACATACTGGTATCGAGGACAACTTGAAATAGTTACTTAGCATAAGCTGTGTGATTACCCAAAATATTCTTATATATGCACATCATTTAGCTTAAAGAAAAAAAAGTGAAACTGTAAGAAATTTGCATGTTGAAGCATTTTTAACAGCAATTTTGAATATGTCTTCAAAATACTTTTGCTTAGTTCCCCCTGCACAAGAAGCAAAACCATGAAGAATTGCTATACAATTACTCCAAAATGGAAAATAACATTCATTCCCGTTTCTTCTAAGGGAAAATTAGTAAGTCATAGAATATATTTAACTGTGAAGAATTGCTCTTCATGGATCACTGTCCAATATTCTCCCTACATCCATCTTTCTTTTTTCTGCATCTCCAGTCATTTGCAGTCTGCAGTGTATATCTTGATTTAAATTCAGGGTGCTACACAGTGGTTTTCGTTAGACAATCCTGTTGTCCTAATAAATATATAAGGTCACTTTAGCACATACTATTGCTGAAATTAAACTTGTGAGTGAGACCCTGCCTGCCTAAGGGAGACATTACCTGTCGGCGGTTTATTCATGCTCTCTAAACATGAAATCCTGCAAGAGCTGGTTTCTGTCAACAAAAGCTGAGGTCTCATGTTTTCTTAAGTGACAACTTTCTCAGAAGCCACACAGGCTATAAAGAATCATCACAGGAAGTGACCTGGTACAAACTAATACAAACCTCACCTTTTGAGCAGACGGCTTTTTCAAAAACTCACAAGTGCATAAGCAAATTAAACCAGTGCTATCATCCTATAAGTAATTTCCTGCTATTCTAATATTTCTTCTGCAAGACGGAACAGAAGAATGAGGAAGAGCCTTTTGCTTCTGTTACTAAGGCCTTGGTAGATCCTCACATGTTATGGCAACAGGAACTCTATAGCAGGTAAATAAATAGATAATAAGATTACATTTCAGCAGGTATGGGAAGTACATGGCGTGGCTCATAAATATCTGCAGTCGGGGGATTTGAAGATGCATTGAAAAGCTTGCCCTCCACAAACACAACCACCACACTTGAATTTCTAGTTCTTTCTAACTTCTGTTCCCAGCAGTGGCACCAATTTGACTTGAACAAAATCCAGCAAATGGCATTTTCTATAGTGCACACATATTTGTCAGGCTGTCACTAGCATAAAACAAAATGCAGAACTGGAAATTAGTATTTGGCAAGCAGCTTATGTCTGAAAGTGACACTGGCCCATAAAAATATTTTGAGAGCCAACTGACTACAGTCACAGAACACATCGGTGCATTCGCATCAACACAGAGGAAACAAGGTCTCTCCATCTACCTTGGATGTCCTTCCACTGTGCGGAAGTTTGTCTTCACAGTCAGCGAAAAAGAGGTGATTTCTTCTTTTAATTTAAAACATTTTTTAAAAAGACTTTAAAAAATAAACTCCAGATATTTTGGAGTATTCCTTAAAACACTCACGGAGAATAAATAACAAACATGTTAGTATTAGCTTTCAAAATGTAAAATGTTATATTCGTGCAAAATGTTGCTATTGAGGGTTTTTTTTGTGGGATGAACTTAGACTGCTTTTTCTGGTGAAGCTCTTCAGGTCCCCTGAAAATAAATACCAGTATCATTGGTGTGATAATAACATATGCAGATGAGCATGTATACATCTAGATATTTAATTTAGGTCGATTTGCTCATTGTCCCTGTAGGCTGCATTATTTGTGTGATTATAGACCTCAATGTAAAATCATAACAAACACAAAAATAGTATGAGGTGGTATCATACCATCAGTTTTCAGGCAGATTGGCTGAGGATTTCTGTCTACAAACAAAGGGCATGACATTGCACATAAATCTGATCTAAATCTACACAAAATAAAATTTAAGTTAAGACTCTAAATTCAATCTGTTACTATGTAACTCAGTTTAATGGAGTGTTCCTCAGGAAGCTGCTCCAAATACTCCTAAATTATTTTCCCCTTCCCCAGAATAAGCATCTTGATTGCTTATATTTGGACCACACTGAAGAAGGTTGTGAACATGAGTTATCTTTCTTGCCACAAGCTTGCTTTAGTCAATGCAGAAATTTGACATTACCTGACAAACCCAGTGTTTCTGGTCACCTGAACAAAGCAACCTTCTTAAATGACGTTAGCCTTCAGCTGACATACAACCACCAGCAAAATGCCAGGGCGCCTGTCAGTGACATTCCGATGTTTTCTGCTGCTGCAGACTCTCAAAGGGATGAGGTGGGTTTGAACAAATTCGTACAACACAGCCATGCTGGAGACAGCACAGCAGAAAAATCGCTTGTAGACATGAACCTTATCACGGTATTTTTTTGGTTCTCTCCACCAACTGAGGTGAAATATTTCTTTATGCATTTATTTCCACATTTGTGTAAAAAGGAGCATACATGAGCATCAAGCCATGGAGAACAGCATTTTAATTCTGTTCCTCATCTCTCCATATTGTTTGTTGTTAAGTGACTTTCTTGCAGCATACAAAGCTGAAAGAAACCATAAAGTAGTGGGTAGGAGTATGCTCCTGTCATTAAAAGGGTCTCTAACATGGACAACTACATGAACATGCAAAAAAAAATTCTCTTTTGTCTGTGAAGAGCTATTGTGAGCAATCAACAACCATTTTTCTTTTTATTTTATATTAAACTTCATGCAAGGGGGCACTGAGAAATTGAAGGTCTTGAAAATCTTTTAGGTTTTTTTATTGAGAAGAAATTTCTGTCATGAACACAACAAGAAAATTAGAAAAAAAATCAAATTTAGTAAAGTATATGAGTTGTATTTAGATTTTGGATTTGAGGAATATAGGGAGAACAGTACTGAAGATGGCTCATGTTATTTGGGGAAAAGGTTGTGCTGAGTTTAGATGATCAAGAGCTTTGGTGATGAATCATTCCTGGTGAGGAGTGGTACCAGAAGACCGAGTGATTTGAGTCCATTTGTACACTCTGCAGGGTGAGGTGACTTCTCTGTACTCCCTGAATGCCCAGTGGATCTTCCCTGATCCATTTGGAGGATCCACGGGGTGTCACTGCCAAGGAGCCTGCAGTCTCACCTCCAGTCTGTTGTTCAAAGGGACACAGGCATGTACAAATAATAATCCAGTAAAATATTTACATAGTCTTTCCTCCATCTCACTCCCCCGCCCAATTTTTCATTTCATATCGCTATCCCCTGCTGCCAAGAGGAGTTTATCTATGGTGTTTGATAAGGGAGCACTAAACACATTATACTGCTATTTTAAATGACATCACAACTAACTAGATATTTTAATTGAAGGTAAATAACCAACATTATTGCCTTTTGAATGATAGCAGTAGTGGAGAGTAATGGCACCACTGAGGAATCAATTGCTATTTCCCTCATAAACCATAAACCATTCAGAGATTTATAATGCTTTTTTAATGATCAGCCCTTCTAGGTGTTGAGCAGCTCCTCCGAGATCCTCAGTCTTCTGGCTGCTTGCTGAAGTCAACAGGAATGGGGAGCAGGGGGTCTCAATACCACATATCTTTATGCCCACCAGAATGAAACTTGTCACACCAGTTACCAGCCTCAAGGAACGGAAAGCTGGGGATTTTACTGCACTGCTCTGACACAGTGTGCCCCAAGCTCAAAAACGAGGACACTTGTCTCAGCCACTGTTTCATATCCTGCGTAAGAATAAAAATGGATTGAGCATTTGTGTGCATTTCATGCCCTCTTAAGGTAGGTATAGCAAGTAACCTTGTGTAAGTAACCACGTTGATTGCTTGGTTCCCTCTGCATACCTGAATGTGTTCCCTTCAAATTTTATCTGTCCAGAGACTGTTTTTACTAATGTGGTACAATTGGTTCAATGGCACCATATCATGCACAAACATCTGTGGATCCAGAGTGCTGTCAGAGGAAATGTCATGCATTCTGTGCTTGGAAGGACTGTCCTCCTTCCCTGGTGCCATGACTCAAGAGACAGCATCAATGTCTCAGGTTTATTTCTTCACCTGGATTCAATGGCATATTCATATACTCAGACCTCTGCTGACAAATTCAGAATACGTTACTCATTCTCGATATATTCAATGGGATTATCCTCATGACACAGGGCATAGAAGGCCAGTCCTTACATTTTCATTTCCAACTTGTTTTACTTTGGGTTCGAATCAAAAGCAACTTTTCTAATCTTTAGAGAACACCTATGACGTGATCTGAACTCATCGGTTCTCTTTTAATACACCAAACTGGTCTATTCAAGCACTACTAAGGATCTTGTGGTAATATTGCAAGAGTTGCTTACAATGGAAATACATCTTGACTCTGGATGTGGGACGAAAGCACAGGAAAACCCAGCCAAGACAGATAAACTCCTCCAGCCAGCCAGAAAGGGACCAGATGTTTAAAGACGCACAGAATTTATTTAAAAATCCAAACTTGGTCTGGTGAAAAACAGAAGTGTTAATCCCTATATACTCATGTCATGAAAAATATTGTTTTTAATAGGGCAAAAGCATGAACAATAGCCACTGTCCCTCTTTCTTGTGTACACGCTTCTTTGGGGATGAAGAGTTTCACTATGCCCACCTAGATGGATAACATTCTGCATTTTCCAACCCTATTCTAAAGCGATTTTCTAAGCATGTCCAATCTAAATTTTGAAAAAGCAGCCAACCTAACCTGGTCCCACTTAAGTCAATGACAAAACTGCCACTGACTTCAAGGAGAGCAAAAGCAGACCTGTTGTTGACAGGGAATTGGTGCGTATTGTTCAGCCGAGCATGTCGGACTAGCATGTATCAGCTTCATGAGTATCAAAGGGAGTTACTAGACGAAAACCCTGAATATTTATATGGTAGTTGAAGGGGTGGGCTGTTTTTCCCTCTCCCACATATCTCCACTGTGATACGTTAGCACACAAACGCATGCATTCCTCTCGCAACTTCAACGCTTGCAGACCCTTAGATTTTCCTTTGAACCCTCTGCGGTGGAAGTAGCCTGATGGAAAAAGGTGTGAAGCATTTCATGGTTCTTCATGAGTTTATAGAAATACTGAGTCATCTTCAAGAACCAGTGTGGTCTCAGTGGATTTGCTGTAGTGCTGCTTCAGGGTGTGTGGATGTGTTTGTCTGTGTGTACAGAAATAATCTGTCCAAATTAGCTCTGCGAGAGCTAGAGGGGAACCAGTTACATATTGGGGTTTCCCAGAGATTTCCAGTGAGATCAGAGGAGCTCCCACAGGGGATTCCGTACAAACAGACAGCCCAATATTACAGAGTATCTAGTTTCATGCAGATTTTAATTAAATGGCACGAGCAAGATTTGAGCCTGCATTTTCACCATAATTTACAATGTATTTTTTTCTAGACAGCACATCAAATCTGTCCATATTACCAGGACTCCAGAAAACAGACAAAGTAACCATAATGTATGCTTTAAGGCCTGTTCCTGCAAGGAAACTGCAAGGAAACTGCAAGGAATAATGCAATTACTAGAAGATAATTGGGATCATCCAGCCCCTAGCTAATGGAAATACATCTTCCCATCACATCATCATGATGTAGCATACAAATCTAGACCTCAGTCTAGATTTACACCTCAAATATTTACACCAAACACTTGGAATTTGAGCCGAGAGGAGCCTAACTGCCATGGATGGCACTGGGCTTGTGGGACAAAATAAGGAAAACAAGAGTGGGGCTATTTGTAAGCAGAGCCTCAAAACATGTGTTTTTAGGTGAGAGAGAATGCAAGTGTGCTTCATTATATGCTTCAGATGATCCAGTCTCACCGCTCATTCAAGTTCTGAGTTTGACAGCTTCCCACTGTATCCTTTATATATCACCCGTTGTGACTAAGCTTTGAGGGGACATGTAATCATTAATCACCATTATGGATTTCTTCCCTTCTGCTGAGTTTGACTTACAAGCCTCAGGGCAGATCCTGCAGCCTTTACTCCTTCCTTCAGTCCTTTGCCCAAGCAATCAGCCCTACTTCACTCATGGAGAGCTTGCAGTGCTGCAGCATCCGTAGGATTGGGCACCAAGTTTCTTACACCGGCGTCCCATTCAAATACGCAGAGGCTGTTAATCTGTAGCAGGAATTAACAGGGAGTTTCAACACTGCATTATTAAATTAAAAGGTTACAATCTGCCACAAGACGACTTAGGCAGGACTCAGGAGTATAGGTCTGTTAATTTTAATGTTCTGTCTCAAAGTACAGAACTCTGGACATTTCCAGCATCATATTTAAAACATGGTACATCTACTAATACGTGATCTGGTGCATTAATGGACCAAATTAAGTTACAGGTATGAATTTTACATAAAACGGATTAATATTATATGTCATGGAGGAATTTTAAATACTCCATCTCCATGCATTTTTAATAGTTATGTGCTCTAATTTAATGTTCCCTGGCATTGCTTTGCTTGAAGTCCCTTAACCCTCCTCCGTCCTTCTCCCCCACACTCCTCAAGTTTTGCTTGGGATTTTCCCTGCCTGTAAGCCAGCGTCCCCAAGTCCCTCAAAATAATGTGTAAAGCCGGAATGAGTCTCCTACACCGAGAGGATAAAAACGCGCTTCACGACCCGAGGAGATGCCAACCCTCCCGGGAAAGGGGATGGGGGGGATGGGAGCACGCGTGCACCCGCCTTCGTCCGGGTCGGGCGGCGGCGGCAGAGGCGGTCGCGCTTGTGGCTGGTTGGCCGCGGAGCGCCAGCTTTTCATTTTGAGAGAAAAAAAATTTTTTTTTGGAACGGGGTGCGTTTGTGGTGCCGCTGTTGTCGCGCGGCTCTGCGAGCGCCTCTCGTTACATCCTCGGGGCCGCCCGTTCACGCCATCGAGCGCTGCGGCCGCGCTCCGCTCCCGTTGCGGGCGGTGCGTGCGCGGCTTCCTGAGGTCGCGGCGGCAGCAGCAGGCGGCGGTGGTGGATAGGGAGGTTTCCCTCCCTCCTTGCGACACCATGAAAGCCGTGAGCCCCGTTCGGCACCCCAGTCGCAAGGCGCAGCCCGGCGTGGCGGGCGGCGGCGGGGGGCACCCGGCCCTGCGGTGCCTGGCCGAGCACAGCGGCTGCAAGGGGGGCCCGCCGTCGGGCGAGGAGCCGGCGGCGCTGTGCCTGCAGTGCGATATGAATGACTGTTACAGCCGGCTGAGGAAGCTGGTGCCCACCATCCCGCCCAACAAGAGGGTCAGCAAAGTGGAGATCCTGCAGCACGTCATCGACTATATCCTCGACCTGCAGCTGGCTCTGGAGACGCACCCAGCGCTGCTCCGGCAGCAGCCGCCGCCGCCCGCTCTGCACCCAGGCAGCTGTCCCGCGGGCACCCCCAGGACCCCGCTGACAGCCCTTAACACTGACCCGGTAAGAGGTGCGTGACACACGAGCGCGGGGAGCGGAGTGCGGAGCGGCGTGGCGCGATGGTCAGCGCCGGCCGCCGTGGGAGCGCCCCGGCGATGCGCCGCCACTCTGGACCCCGTGGTTCTGCCGAGAAGCCTTAGCTACCGAAGGGGACGGGGCGGACGGGCGCAGGAACGCCCTGGCGGTGCGCCGTGGGTGCCCGCATCCCCTCGATGCGGGCAGGCAGCCGCACGGTGTGTACCGTGTAATTACAGCCTCCCGAGGGAGTAGCTGTAGCCAGCGTGTTTGCACACACGGGAACAGGCGCGTTGGTCCTGCGTTTTCCAGCCTCCGCGCCGTGTAGCGAGTGTGAGGGGCTGTGGGGGCTGCGCACATGGAACGCAGCGTGCTTTGCGGGGGGGCGGGAATCGGGGAGCGACTCCCTTGTACGGGACCCCCGGTGGCGGCGCGGGAAGCGGCTTGCCCCGGAACCCCGCGCCCCCGGGGTTTCCCGCAGCGCTGCGGCGACCCCCTTGGCTCTGTCTCCCTGGGGGCTTCCCTGAGCGCTCCCGACGGAACTGTGGTAGTGCCTGGGTACGCGGAGGCGGAGGGGGTCTGGGGAGTGGGGGATCTCCGTGTGGTTTTTCCCCAGTTGTTAATTTGCTGTGTTGGTTGCTGCGCAGGCAGGCTCTGTTAACAAGCCGGGGGACAGCATCCTCTGCCGCTGACCGCCGCTCCCCAGGTGAGTGCCGGGCGGGCACGGGGCCGCGGGCGGGGGGAGCGCAGCCCTCCGCGGCGCAGCGCCCGGGCGCGGTGGGGCCGCACCGCATCCTGAGGGAAGCCTGCCGAAGGGGGACCAGAGCCCGGCGAGAAATACTTGCAGGAGGCTTTGGGGTTTTATTTTTAATTACGGGGTTGTTGTTTTATTTTCTCTAATTACGGGGTGGTTGGGGTTTTTTTCACCCCCCCCAAACACCCCCCTCTCCCCGGGGCGCCTCTGGCTGCGGCGTGCAGCTGCGCATCCCTCCCTCCGCCTGGCCCAGCCTGGGAGCTGCGGTTGTTGTTTGACCTGGTTTGTTTTGGGTTGTTGATCAAGCATGTCTTGTGTTTTGTTGGTGGCGCCAGT
>VYZQ01008911.1:17083-38797 GCA_013400655.1 Mystacornis crossleyi
AGGTTTGAATTGGGTGTATATTGCAAAACTGACTTTTGCACATAGGATCTGTGAGAACATTGTGGAATGCTCATATAACTTTTTTGTTTGTTTTTAGTGTATTTTTTAATGAATAGAGAATATGGTCTCTGAGCACAGTAATAATAGAGAATATTTTTGCCTTGTTTTTATAAAATTTGCCAGGCTCCAATCATTGAGCCTACTGTTATGTACATAGCTTTTTAGCTCTGTCTTTCATGTTTTTGGAGCAAAGCCAACCTCCTAACACTTAATCTCAACTTTGTAGGATACTTAATACACTTTACATTTTATCCCCAGAAGGTCCCCGTTATTTAAAGATTCTGCTAACAACTCAAACGTGCACACTATTAGAGTTCAAAGAAACACTCTGGCCATGCTCACTGGTTGTTCTTGAAGATTGGCTAGGGCTTTCATCTTGCAATGATGTTTTTGAATGAAGACATTTTCAGGCTTTATTGACAGCTGCTTTCTCACTGGAGGGAAAAGTTCATCTTTCCAAAAGCCTGAAACTGTGTTGAGAGCTGTGTTACCAAAGAGGGAGTTTTCAGCAGCCTTTCTGCAGCACAGGCAGCACCACTGCTGGCCTGGCCTCCCAGCTGTCAAAGCCTCCAGCTACCCTCTGGATAAGCACCTCAGCTCAGCCTGCTGCCCAGCTGCCAAAATCCTCCTTTTAGTCCTTGGAAAGGTCCCCTACTTGATCCCCTCTCTTCCACAGCTGTTGAAACCCTCCGTCTAATTCCCAGATAAGTACCCTGATCCAACCTCCGCAGCAGCTGCTGAAAGCTTCTTGCTAAACACTGAGTAAGCTCTGGTCCAGAGCTCCCAGACTTCCCAAAGCTCCTAATTCCCAGGTGTCATCCACCTGGCAATTAGTGAGTGCTCAGTGTTTTACTGGACTGTAAGAAATATATATGTAAATTTGTACTTGTTCATGTGGTTACCAAAATTCAACCTGTTTCTTACTAGTCCTGCAGTAGCAGATCATTTTGTATGTTTAGGATGAGTCACCTGCCATTATTTTTTGCATTGCTTGATGGGCTTCTTCTGTTGCAGGCAGAAATCTGAAAATACTCATGCTTTTAATCCACTGCTATATTTTTACACAGCAAACCATAAAGCTCTACTCCTCATGATACCTGGCAGCTTTCCAGCAACAGCCAGTTCATATATGAAAGTTTTAAATAAATTATTGTTCTAGCATACGCCCTGAGGTTGGAGGAGAAAGAACATCCAGGACTAACAAACCTGATTGTTCTGGCAACACCACTTCAGTCCGAGCTGGCATTTCTGACTTCTTTCCATTTCAAGACAGTGCTGTGTGAGCACTTTGTACAACAATGTATATTTTTCTACATTTTCCTGTCTCTGCATCAACTGCATGCCATATCAGAGCTTCTAGTTATTAACCCTGCTCTGAACTCCCATCACCTTGGGTAGATAAAACCAATAGCCTGCCTGACAGTCTGTATTCATTAGTCTGTGTGTTACTCCTCCAGTTTATTACCTTCTGGGGAAGGGTGTGACACAGCTCTTGGAATGAAAGCACTTTCCAACTTGGCATTCTTAGGTTCAGAAATAGACCTCTTCACTGCAGTCTGAAATTTCAACTGTACTGCTTACACCACAGTGATTTTAAATTATAATCACTCAGTGTTGAACTAAGTGATTACTGTTCTTGTACCACCATGCTAGCTAAAATTCCCATAAATTATTATGTGTGTTTTCCTTAGGCAAGTACTGGAAGTCAGTGGAGCCATACTCTGTGCCAGTGGATTGTGCTCTGGCTGAGTCTCAGAAGCAAGAGAGGGAGGAGACAGAAACAGTATCTGCTATGGCCTCTCTTTCAGTGGATGTTGAGCAGTGTATTCCTCAGGAAGGCAGCAGGTAAGTGCATGAAATTATTGCAGAGAGCAAGGCTTTCTCTCCAGCCAAGTGAAATGAAGAAGATGGGAAGACTGAGAGTTGTTTCAAAATTATCTGCTAATTGAGATACCTGGAATTTTTCGTCTCTGGATTTGAGTTCTCTCACTTAGCCACTGGAAGCAGAGATTTTCTATGCTAGCAGTTTTTTGGGTGTTTTTTTGGTATCTCTTTCTGTACTAAAGTTCATGGTTAGTACAAGAACCTTATTTTCTTCCCATGTCTAACGCTTGCTACTGCATAGAAAGTGCAATTTCCGTATGAGGTAAATAGACATGGTCCAGTGTAATCAACCATGTTCTTCTCATTAGAAGCCTTTCAAATCTGTTTTAGTTTTAATTTTCTAAGAAGGTGCTTAACAGATAAATGTAATAAGGATAGACTTAAATCATTATTGAATGATATTAGGTATTAAAAGTTACTTCCCTGGAAGAAATGGAACAGTGCCAGTATAAAACTTAAAGCAATCCTGACTAGGATTAGGTCAAACAGTTTCTGTGTACCAAGATGAAAGTACACCAGCAAAGAACAAGAATGCTGTTTTTTCCAGCTTGTCATCTGCTTTTTACATTAATGAAGATTGCTTTTAACTTCCTAATTGAGAAAATGGTGCAGTAAGTGCTGTTGTGTGTTTTGCCAATTACATGTGAGAAAAACTCAATAGCCACTGAATATTGCATCATCTATAATCAGAAAATCCACTGCAGAAGTTTTTGGAGTTTCCTGGTTTTTTTGTTTTAAGGACATTCCTAGTCTTCGCCAGTAGAGAAAGACACAAAATGTAGTGGAACCATTCAGGTTCCATCATACACAGAAAACTGGAGGGAGGAGGAAAGATGAAAAAAGCCATATAAGGAGACTCATCAGCTCATCAGGCTGTGGAACAACAGCAGAGTAAGGAGGGAGCTGCGGGTAGGGACAGCAGTGGTGGGAGTGGAGCCAGAAAGATCCATGGCTCCTACATGGTGAATGCTTCTTATTTGCTTCAGTTCTTTCCTCCTGTGTTGGGTCTTTTAATCAGAACTGAACTGATAGGCACCCAGGGGACTAGTGCAATGCTCAAAGCTATGGATGTGTTTGGGAGCGAACATCCCTCGCAGCAGTGGGAACACTCATCTGTCAAAGAGTTGAGGCATGGCTCAAAGGGACACACAGGGAGTAGAGCTAGCTAGTAAAGTTCACAGTATTTTCATAATTACCTCTCCAATTGTAATTATATTTTAATATGCCATGGCGAGTCTTGTGCCAGTATTATTGCAGACAACTTCATAAAAGCTTAGAGAAGAATCCATGATGAACACAAGATGTATTTTAGATTTGTGACTGTATTAATCAGTGCTCAGCTAAAGAATAATGTAGTTTTTCATATAAATTTCTGACAGTTACAAGACGCTTCTGCTAGCTAGGGACAGAAAAATTCCTACTTGTGTGTGCATAGCTCTGAAATAGAAATAATTTTAATTAAAGTATTGGAAATAATGCAGTCAAACGAAGTAAAGATATAAATGGTCTGGAAAAGGGCATGGCTAATTTTGTGTATTTTTACATTGCTGAGAAAAACCAAAAAATGTTTTATATGCCTCTACTTAAAACTACAACTATTGAGAGCAACTGCTGCTCTTACATGATTTGAACAAAATAACCCTTTGACTAACACCACACTTAATTTTCGTACTTATTACCTACCAAGTGATAACCTGTGACAGTTTCCGCCCATTCTGAAAACAGAATTTCAGGGCAGGGCTGAGAAACACGGAAAAAAATGGATGTGCTGAAATGTACACAAGTGGGATTCATGTGGCTGCCAGATTCATTACACTTCATCAGTTCTGGACTCTTGTAGGGATGAATCCATTGTGATGAATTGTTTTGTGGAAAAATGACTTCGTTCGGAATATCTTCTGTGGTGCTGCAGACATTTGTCAGCAGCACAAAAAAAAAGCCTACGCACGCATGCGCCCTGAGCTCTGTTTCCACATTCATAACCCTCATGAAGCCAAGTTGCGATCAGAGAGTGACAGGACAAGAAAATGCTGTCCCACTGGACCAAAATTGATAGTTTGGTTTTCTGAGGCTTCTGAGCATAATTTTCTTTGTTTTCTTCCTGTTGAATGTAAGGAGCACCATGGAATCAAAAGTTGTCCCTGAAAGTTGGATTTTGAGGGTCCTCAGCTGTGGGGAGACTGAAGAGGACCTGGCTGCTCTTTGAGTGTGAATGAAAATCCATCATGGAATGTCCAGAGACTGAGTCTGTGACATTGCACGCTTTGGGTCCTGTATAATTTACTTCATTTCACATAAGCACACCACCCCTTTCATAGGTACATACCAACACAAACAGCGGTAACGTAGAGACGAGTTCAACTTTGCTTTTTCACATTTTTTAATGTTCGTTGTAGTAAAGATCCGTGTATGCGATGCCCCTTCTCCAGTCACTGCCTATAGCAAACAGAGGGCAGAAGGGAGGTGAGGAGTCGTGTGGGGTCTCAAGCGCTCTTAGAAGGTGTGCCCTTCCTCCTATTTTTATAGATGGGGTCATCTTCTGAAGACCTGTCGCAAGCTTTTGCACTGAGTGTTCATTTGGGAAAGTTGTTTGTGACAGGTAGGGTGGGAGCAGAACAGGAAGCACTGTGGCTGACAGGGCAGTCTGAGGGGTTCCTTCATTACACCAGGAGTCAATTTGCTTCCTCTTAATTCCCACCACGGTCAGCCAGGCTGATAGTTCTGGCCTGCAACTCGAAGCCTGTTTCACTGATTCGATGGCAGAGATCCTGTCAACTTCAGCTCTGGATGGTCAGGCCTCCAGATGAAGAGCAGCAGCAAGAGTCTCTTTGTGGGAAACTCTGGCCAGTTATGTTGGAGGATATATTGGTGTTGGAGTGAGATGACTCACTTTAAACTCAGATTTTGGGTAAAGCAACTCTTTTCCTGGCCAACTCATATCTGACTCATTTACCACTGATGGATAAAATGCTCCTGGCTAAGGCCCATATTAAGTATTTTTATTTCTTTCTTCTCTCTTTCTTTCTTTTCTTCAAGTGACAGTGCCGATTATTCTTTTACTTGATTTTCTCTGGCAGTGTAAATGAAGAAAAACGTGAAAAGCTGCTATGCTTTTGGTGTTTTATTTTACCAAAGCATAACTCTGCATTTTAAGGTCCAATTGAATCTTGATTATAGACTTTGGAAGAGTACAGATATAGAAAAAAGAGTTTGTGGACGGGAAAGGAAACATGTATGGTGCTAACGTGGATTTAAATAGAGATGCAATTAAAGGAACAGGCATGCCCTATAAAACATTTCTAACTACCAGAACATTCGTGTGTTGATAACTGTTTATTCCCTATGTGAGATACAGATTTAGCTGATTAGAATTTTGCTTTGGCCAGACATCTGTGTTCAGAAATCATGCTGTGAAAATATTCAGTATACTGCTGTCCCTGATACATTGGAGCTTCTGTATCTTAGTGTATTTTACCACTTAAAATGGTAAAAGGGTGTGGAGGGAGATCTCTTGCACTTACTATTTTTACAGGAAGCAGTAAATCTTGAGAATGACATTTATCAGAATTTGACTTTATGGCTCTGGTTCGGCCAAGCATAGATTTTACTCAAATGGAAATGAAAACAAAGTATAATTTTTGCTCTTAGTGTTACAGAGCTACCAGTTGCAGTTTCAGTCAAATTGCATTATATTATGTACTAGAGCAAATGGCTGGATCACAGGTTACAGCTGTGGGTACCATTTAGGGTCACTTGCTGTATTTGTCTACCAACTATAAAGCCTCACTTGGTATTTCACTATTTGGATATCTACCTCAGCTGTGCTGAGTACACAGCACATACCTGGCCATACCCCACAGGACTTCCAATCACATCCAGGCTCAGGAGCTGCAGAGCAGCTTACCCAGGTCAGCCTGCACCCTTATCTTGTCCACCTTCTTCTCATCCCCTGGTGGTGGGTGCATAAGGAAGAGAACCAGGAGTAGAGGAAGTTGAGAGCCAGCCTTGCCCTGGTGAGTTGATAGATCTCAACAGCTGTGTCTGACCCATTCTGTGTAAAAGCCTCGACGATACATATACAGGCATAAACTTTTCAAAACCTTTTTGAGCCAGCTTACACCTTTGGCACTTGGATAGTGAATCCCACAACCTCATCAGGCACTGCACTTCTTTTACTTATTAACCGATAAAATCACTGGGGAAACCCTAGGTCTTGTATTGTGAGAAAGAAAACCACCTCTTTTCTTACTCATAATCTTTGCCTCATTTCTGGTTTTATTGGTCTGAGCTTCTCAAGACTCTGTATTCCTCCTGGTATGAAAATAATTTCTTACTTTTGATGATTTTTACCCCTCTCTCTGCTTTTTGTAGTTTCTTAGAGATGGAGTAAGAGCTGTATGGAGGTCTCCAGATGCTGGGTACATTGTGGATTTACACAGTAGCTTAATATTGAGGATATTTTGCTTCTATGTCTCTCTGCTCCTCTACCATTAATTCCAAGCTCTCAGTCATAGCCATCACTGTTAAAGCAGTTTAAGCTGTCCTCCCTTGTTTGGTGTATTCTGTGTTTGTGTTGTTTGCCTTCTTTTCCATACAGAAATGATGTTATGGGCCTTAGAACTGACTAGTATTGGTGATTTGGCATCATCAGCAGACATTATCACCTAAATCTACTGGTAATCTGCTTGGTCTTTTTTGAGATGCTCTGGAGAATTCCTCCATGGTGAAAATTCACCAATATTATTATGTATTTCCTGCTTTTGATGTATTGTTAATCCATGAAAGGACCTTCCCCCAACAACCTAGGTTCTTCTAAGCCCTTGGATCAAATTGTTGGAAGACTTTCTTTGCAGAGGGATATCACTTGATCCCTCTTCCCTAATTTCCTTCAGAAACTTCTAATAAATTTGAAAGGCTTGCCATCTTTATAAGTGTTAAGACTTTATAAGTGCTAACTCTTACCCAAATGACTGTTACCTAAATGCCTACTAATTCCATCACTGATTATAGCTGCTTTCAATTTTGCTGTACAAGCTTACTGTACCTCCTGTGGTTTCCAAAACGGGAACTGCTTTTCTTGCCTTCTCTACCTCTTGCTGAGTTAAGCTGTAGAATATGCTCTATAACTATTCTTTAACAACATCCTAATCGTATTCCCCTGGAACTTAGCAGACAAATATCATCTGCTCTTAGAAATTTGGCAATGTTTGGTATATCAGTTTGTTCTAGTGCTGATTCAGTTTAGGATAGTTCATCTGCAAGTAATAAAATCTCACTGACGCTTCTCTAGTGAACCCAGATATAAATAGTTCATTTTGCTTTTGTGGTCTACCTTCCTTGATGCTCCTTTTATGCTTTGATCATTTCCTCTGATGTATTTTGAAAGATCTTTTTATTATTAGCTTTTATGCTTTTAGTATGTTGCTCTTCAGACTTTCCTTTAGTTTGCTTCATTGAGGGTTTACATTTAACTTGCCAGAGTTTATATTTTATTTAATTTGCCTTGTTCGGACATTACTTCCTCTTTTGAGAGTATACATGTAGTTTCCTTATTCTGTTCTTAAATTAGGATGGTTTTTACTTTTAGTTCCTTTCTCTTTGATCCATACAAAGTCCATTATTACTAGGATATACACTTACTCAGGATGTCTTATATAATGTCTTTAGACACTCCCCAAATCACCTTCATGATATAGAAATGTACCTCTTTTTCTCCAGCTCTTTGCTACCAGAGGATCACCTTTCAATTACAGTGATCTTCCCTGAGACAGCTGAGTTAAATTAGGAGCAGATCATGGCATAAAACAGCCATACCATGCCAGAAAAATCTATCTTTTGTTCAGCAGTTTCTATGACTTGGAAACATACCTTGAATTTTTATTTTTGTGTGTGTGATAATGTAGCTAAGAGGAATCTCTGTAATTCTTATTTAAAAAATAAGGTAAGAGAAACATATTATTTTTTTAGATGATGTACTGAGTTTATCTACATTCTTAAATAATAAAATTTTTTTAATTGTGGATATTAATTACTTTTAATAATTTTATCATGAATAGCATTTATTCTCAATTGCCACAGAACAATTGTTAAGATATCGTATGTTTTGCCAGATTTTATCCTTATGGTAGGATTTTTACCTCATCTGTTTATTTTGTTTGAAGCTTTAAACAGCATAATTTTGTTTAGCATTGACTGCAAAGAGATTATTTCGTTCTGCCATAGTCAGAATTCTACATATAGAGAGCTAAAGATGAGCACTCTTCACAGCACAGCAAAGTAAATGGAATGCAGGGGGGGCTCTGCTCCTAGGAACTTGCAGTTTAAATGAGCCACAGTGAAGCCTTAGAGAAAAATCACAGTTGTGGTTCTGTAATCATTGCAATCTCAATTGGTGTCTCTCTGAGTTTGCTGACTGCACGGAATCGGTTTAGACCAGACCTGTGCTCACAGCTGCATCTCAAGGAACTGCTCAGAGCGTACAATTTGGGATGGGGGGTTCTGCCTGTTTTATGTTTTTATGCCAACTTCCTGTCAGCTACAGGAAGAGTGACTGAACTGACGTAACTAACAGTGACAAAGCTGAAGTAACACAAATTTGGCCTGTCAGACTCTGCCCCCTCGATTTTTATTTTGACGACTTTTGATTTTGTCAGAATGGGTATATATTGATTCTCTGCTCAGTGCTGTGGGATTTACAGTGTTTTTCTCTCTGTCCTTTGGCCCCAAAACAGTACTGGCTCTCACACAAAAATCTAGCCTGAGCCGTTATCTCATAAAAATAAGTGTTTTTAATGATAAACGATTGGATACATCCAGTGAGTTCTCTGACACTAATAAAATGAAATTAAAGCATACACATAAGTCTTCAAAAGGAGACTGAAGAAGATTGTGAGAGTATGCACACTGAGAGATAACAGCTGGGTTGCCACGGTCCTCTAACCCTATCTCCCTTTCCTAAAAAGGACCTTGCGTCTGGCACTTATATATAAAAATTATTGTTGGTGCATATGCTCTGGCTGGTGCAGAATGTTGGGCTGTTGTTGGAATATATTGGAATATATTAGAATATAGCACTCAAGACCAGTGAGGGCCACTCGTGGCCCTCAGAAGCACCTTCGTCAGTGAAAAACTTCCCAGTGAAAAAAGTCCTAAATAAGATCCTCAATTGTACTGTGGTCATGAGAATGTCCGTCCCAGAAGTCAAACACATGTGAACAGACTTGCATGCACTGATTCCCTAGGTTCTTATAAATAGTCCAAACCCCTGCTCTCATTTCCAGAGGTTTAGCAGAGCTTCACTCCTTCCTGATCTGCCAATCTCCAACTGAAACCTATTGACACGTATTGTTTCTCATTTGCTTACTCCCAGCAGAACCTAAAAACTGAGCTGTTATCTGCTTCCAAATTATCCTCTTTCCAGACAGACCCATAAGGTTCTGGATGTTTAACAAGGGCTTATTGACCCTCTGTGTTATGCCAGAGGATTTTCAGGTCTCCCACAAGTGACTGGAGAAAGTGGAAGTGTGTGGTCAGCACAACAGCAACACGCACCATCAGAATGAATTCCTCACGGATCACCGTGTGTGATCCTTTCTTACAAGTGAGGACCTCAGCAGCAGACTGGGCTCCATCTCACCCTGGCTGCCACTGTGTGCTCTCTGCTGCAAGCCAGAACAAAGCTAGAGGGGGAAAAGACGGAATGCAGGAGGGCTTCACCTCGCCTCTCGGGAATGAGGGAGCCGCAGTGCTTACTGTGCATAGGAGACATTCTCCACCATGTGGTGAGGAACTAAACATTTGAGATTTATAGATTAATCATCTTTTAGAGTCCTTTTGGACTTTTTTAGTCATCTTTTAGAGTCCCTTTGGAAAGTGGTTAGTCTGAAAAACATCACCTTTTTTATATGTCATTCACCTGACATATTTTGCAACATACTAGCTGTGATCATTCCATATCATAAAGGAATAACCTGTATAAAACAATGTAAAGACATATCGCTGATTTTTTTCATTGGGAAAGACTTTAATAAATTCCAGATTCATTTAAAATTTTCCGTCTTCCTTGCTGAATAAACTATCAAAGCCCAAGCAAGCCTGCATTAATGACTTTTTTCCATGGGATCTCATGAATTTTTACTTTCTGAGGAATGCTTTACTGAAGCCAGTTATTATTCTGGCTTACAAGAATTAACTGGTAAACATCTCATTTATTAATTTACATTTACTTTTCTGCCCTCATTTCAAAATTGCTTGAAGTTACTGTTTTAAAGTAGTTCTTAAGGCCGACAGACTGAGATGGAAAATGGTTTCTGGCCAAATTCTTTTCCCTTCAAGAGTGAGATCTCTCCATGATCTCAGAAGCTTCCCATTTTATATTTGCCATCATATTCCTCAGGTACAGTAGCTTTTCCGATATAAGGAATTGCAAGACTTGATGTCAGCTCACCACATGTGTCCTCATCATTTTCTTATTGGTTGTCTTGCCTCAGCTGATAATTTCCCAGAGGTTTTCAAATAAAAGATATAACATATAATCTGATTTGATATAATTAATAGATACTTTTCTTTGATAGCAATCTGCTGATCAGTTTCAGAATTCAGTCTCAAAAGTTGCAGGCAGGCAGGCAATGTGTTTATGAAAACACAAAATCAAAAACTAGGGGACTGGAGAAGAACCTCAGAGGAAACACTATTTGGCTACTAGTGAATCGTTTTGCTTTAATGGTATGGGCCCGCTTGAAAAAATAAATGCATGTATTTTTAGTTGAAAAAGCTTGTAAAATAAAAGTATCACAGCTATTTTTTTCATTAAATTATTTGATTCTGTTGACACAAAGCATGTACATTTCTGGACAAAATGTTATAAAATATTCTGACATATTTTAATATAAACAGGAACATTTTCGGTGATTGCTTGGATCTAAAATGTTTTTCCACTTGACATTTGTTTATACTTCCTAGGAAAGAAACTCTATTTATGGATAGCTGAATAACACAAATAAACATGTGAGAGAGCTGAAAAATCAGCTTTGATTATGCATGAAAATCTACAATGTCATTGTGTACTCTTGTGCCGTATTCTGATTGCCTGTTTATTTTTACAGAGCTGCTGGTGAGCCCATGGAAGAAGAGCCAGCCTTGTGAAGTGCCAAGTCCTCCCTGATATTTCCTGTGGGTGACATCATTGTGTATCCCCCAAAGCACCCTCAGACATGTCTTGTCTGCTTCTTGGGTGGCACAGATCAGATGGAACATAAACACTGGGCACAAAACTCTGAGTAGAAGCTTCACTTGTTCTTTGGATGGACTTGAAAGAGCCCGCAAGATTCCTTAAATGTAACCGCTAGAATTCTAGAGTTACAGTAAAACGGGCTTGGGAGAAAGAGCCTAGAGCATGCTTTTTTTATGCTGTTTGACCCACTCACCAACACAAATTGTGAAATAGAGTATTGCAAAATTCTACATGATAGATTATAGATATGAGAATTGCAACAGCCAGCAACATACTCTGTGAACTCCATGAATCACTTTCTGACACTTTTTACTGGATAATTTTTTTCATACTGTGTTAAATTGTTAATAGAATTTGTTTTCTTTGCTCTGTGTAATGAAGAAAAAACCCCACCCTTATTTTACGTGCCATTTTTTAACCTCCTGTAATGAATTCTTAGCTGAATAAGTGAAAAGTGTTTAAATTATGATGAGGGATTTTAGCTAAAGGGAAAGCACTTCTTATTGTATGATAAATCCCCCGAAGTACTGTGCTTGGTGGTGCTTTATTTTCTCTTCCCTATTCCTGGCCATCCCTCCCCATTTCATGTAATCTTTTCTATCACAGAAACACATTCATGAGTCTCTAAAATGAGCGATCTTTTGCCTTTAAGAAAAAGTGCTGTACCCTCTGTAGTTGACAGTAGCGCTCACCATATGTGCAGCAGAGATCAAGTATGGATAGTTTTTCAAACGTGTTTTTAGTTTGTTCTGAAATGTTTCTGCGTTCCGACTCCAAAGCAGCGACCTTCAGTAACTGCGTGCAGCTCATTTGAAGCTCAGGTGTTTCTGTGGAGGTTGTGTGGGAGTGTTTTTTACAGGTCGTGACGTGAATACCAATTGATTCTTTTATGTAGTCCTGCACCAAGAGAACTGATGTTGCTTAAGAAGCTTCAAAGGGTTTAGGCTTTATTTGAGATCCCCAAAGTGCAGCAAGATCTCCCTGCAATGTGACTTTAGCTGTTTAATTCCATGTTTGAGAACGTAACATAGAGTTGTGCCTTTAGCTGAAAATGAACGCTTAAACTGTTACACGTGTTGCCTTACTGTCAGAGAGAGATGGGGCATGTATGTAAGAGTACTTCAAATGAACAAAACTCTACAGTAACTTTTATTTTGTTTACAACTTTCTCACCTAATGAACCCCAGGAGATACCTTGAAGTATTCAGCTTGCAGTATTTGATAGCTTGCTCAGCTTTTAAAAGCAAGTGATGTTCATTTTTTATATATTTTCCAAATTCAAGAAAAAAAAAAAGTTATATATTAAAGCCATAAGTGAAGACTGTCATGCTTTTTATTCTGAAATCTGAAAGGAACCTTAATTAAAACAAGATTTTGGGGAAGGCCATGATATGAAAGATATAGAGCAATATGGTTTCAGTTATAGGCAGACTCAAACCTGTAAATCAAAGATGAAAGATTTCACTCAAATAGAATTATATAATTCTCTTTTGTTATGCAGTCAGACTATATCTTTCATGCATTTGGGTTTGTTTACGATTAGCATTTTAATTTTAAAGACTTTTATTACTTATACCAAAGCTCTCCACTACAAGTTAGAAATCTGAGGCATGCTTTGAAAAGGGAAATCTAAAAAAAGGGATGTCATTTCCTATAATGTGAAGTAAGCTTTTATTCTGAAAGGTGAATACTTNTTGGGTTTGTTTACGATTAGCATTTTAATTTTAAAGACTTTTATTACTTATACCAAAGCTCTCCACTACAAGTTAGAAATCTGAGGCATGCTTTGAAAAGGGAAATCTAAAAAAAGGGATGTCATTTCCTATAATGTGAAGTAAGCTTTTATTCTGAAAGGTTTACTCTAAAATGAATGTATGCCCCTTAGAAAGGGAAATAAAATTCTGACCCTCAGAAAGTGAAATAAAATTCTACCCCCCATTTACAAGCCAAAGCCATGCTTGTTTTAGTAATGCAGAGAGTCCCGGCAGGCTAAATTAACTCCTGGTGTAAGCCACCTTGCCTGACTTTGGGCTGTTCTGAAGGGGTTGTTCACACGACTGAAGCAATCAGGAGTTCCTCCTGCTTTTTCAGCAGACTCGTGATGGCAATCTTGCTTGCCTTTTACTGCGATTTTGTTATGGTCATCAAAGAAATTTCCCTTCAAAGAAACCAAGGGCTATAGCTGATGAGTTGGGTAATTTGTAGAGCTTTTCACATTTTGAAATAACGGCTGCAAAATTTTAATTGAGTGCATAGTAACATCATTTTAAAATTAACCCTAAGATCTGTTTGTGTCTTAGCGTGCATGAAATTTTATATGAATTGCAATCTGAAATGTGAGTTACAAGCTTTTCCAATCAAAGTCTGTGTTCTGGGGTGCAAATCAGCTAAAGCTGTCTTTTGTAGCTGGAAATGCTTTAAAAATGCCAGAATAATTTGAATTAAACCACATTATAAACTCACACTTATACATTTGTACAGATGTAGTCCCAGACAGATATCTGGACGTGCCATTGGTTGAAGTCGGGATCATTTGGATAAACAAGTGTGCTAATAAACTGCACACAGATTGTGTCCAGAACTCTGTTCTGACTGAAGTCAGCAGCAAAGTCCTCTTTGATTTCTATGGGATATGGATCAGGCCCTGCTTTTCTTTTCCCCTTTAAGTCAAGAATGCCATTGCTTTTTGATTATGTCATTCCAAGGCATCTTACGGCCCTCTGGGAAATGATTGAGGCTTGTGGTGAATATCAACACTTCCTTCAAAGCAGACCTGGGCTTTCTGAGAGGGCAGTTTCACTTGCTGCTGTTTTCTTCTCACAGTATTTTTTATTACCATCAATAGCTCCCCATGGACTAGAGTTAAAATATCTTCCAGCAATTTTAGTCATACTTCCAGGGAAATATTCACATAGACGCTCTTAAAAATGCCCAGTTTTATCTGGATTCAACAACTGATTTCAAGAATTTCAGAAACATGCATGAATTACATGTTTCAAATGTAAAAACTCAGATTTTTGAGGCGACGTCAGAGTCTCATGTCTCCCACAGACCTTACCCACTAGGCTAGGGAGATTGGCACCTCTGAAAATTCAGTCCCAGATATTTCAAGTTGGCTGCCAAAGTATCTATGTCTGATCTTACATTACATCTAAAACTGAGCTGAAATGCATAAACAAGATGGGATAAGAGTGGTTTCTGTGTGTGATTCCATGGGATAGGTGAAGCTGAGGAGGCAGCAGGGAGCACTTGGAGCCAGGGTGACCCTCTGCCTGGTGCTGGTGGCACGAGGGCTGCAGGCAGGCAGAGGGACATCCCACAGTACCTCCATCCCAGGCTGCCATTGCCATTGGGGGCAAGTTTTTGCCTCATGGGGGAATCCTGCAGTAATTTGCACTCTGCCCCTGCGCCAAAGTCACCAACTACCAGAATGAGAGATGTGTCAGCAGCAAGTCCCACTAACATGCTTGCTCCAGTTCGTTTTCTTCTCTAGCACTAGGAACTAAGTAGTAAGCTCGGTGGGGATTTTCTTGTATTTCTGTGCTTTTCTCATACTTTTCTTGTATTCTTAGGTCCTTCAGTTCGTAGTACAAACTGAAAACTAAAAAGAGACATGAGTCAGTATATCAAGAATGATTTTTATCCAGCTTAAGGCTCTTACCTGGGCTGGAGTATGAACGGTGATGAACAGCAAGTCTCAGAACTGCTGAGTCTTAAGAGTGTCTTGCACTTTATTTTTGGACTCTGTGCAGGAACTCTGCATATGCTCATTTGGTTTTAATATAATTTTCAGCTTGATTATATGATCTCTTTTCAGGCAACGTTTCTAGTGGATAATCAAAGTTCATGGGAATTTTGCCAGTGTAAAGATGACAGAATTATTCCCTTTTTTAATTATGTGCCTTTCTAATTTTACTTTCAGTGCAAATCAAGCAACTAATTCCAAGCAAGTGAATCTGAGAAAAGTAAAATCATTAAGCTATCTTAAATAAACATCATAAAAGAAACGGAAGACGTTGCACAAATAAAGATGGCTATGACTTTACTTTGCAAAATGTCAACAACATGCTGCAGGCTGAATATAAGTGGCAAAACCAACCCCTCTCTAGAGTATGTGGTATTTTAGTTGGTGTCTTAGATAAGTTCAGCCTCTCTGAAAAGCTGAGAGTCTTAACTGGAGATGAAATATTAGAAAGGTTTTGCTGCAGCCAACACCACAGATCCTGTAGAGAACAAGAATGTAGAGACTGACTAATGTTTGTAGACAGACAGCAGGACACTTTCGGGGCAATGTGTCTGGGACGAAGAATTGGAGGGAACTTTTCCAAAGGCACTGATGGCTGTAAGACAACTAACTCCTATATAGCTTGCAGGGGCAAGGAGGTGCTCAGCAAGCATTTATTCTTTGGGAAATATCCCCCCTGTCCCACCAGCATGCCCACACGCAGGCAGATGTGAACCTGGCTGGGCTATTTTCTCTCCTAAGCAGTGGCAGCAGCAGCAGCAGCAGCAGCAGCCATATGTGCTGCCCTGATGGGTGTACTGTGCATTTGCCCAAGAAGTTCTCAGCCCCCAACAGACACTTCATAACATGACTGATAGGGGAATTTATTTTTTTTTTCTCAGTAGTGGCCTTTCCAGAAGCATAGCAGTGCATGGTTGTTTTATTTTTAAAGGTCACAATAGAGCTTTGTGAACCATTGTACTGTTTTTTTTACAGACTCCATATGGAAGTAAAACAGAATATGTACCTGGGGAGGGGGGATGTGGTGTGTAGAACCCGCCAGGAAAGAATCTCTCTTAAATCAGGTTTCTGCCACTTGCTTTTCATCCAGGATTTGAAGGAGTTTGAATTCTAAATTACCATTTAAGATCTTTCTTTGTCATGTCACTTGCTTTGTTTTTGTACCTGTAATTGAATTTGCCCTTGTAACACATAGAAAACCATCTAAAAAAAGTCTGTCTTTTCTGACAGATTCCCTGCCCTTGGTGTGGGAATGAGAATAGCTTATCTTTGTCACTTCTCGGAGCAATTAAATGCTTCATTTTCTCATCATAACAGATCCAAACTGCAGCAGTATTTTAAGAGTGCTATTTAGCTGGCTGTCTGCTGACTGTTAAAAGAAGAAATTGTGAAACTTACGTTCCTCTCTAACCTCAAAAGAGACCCATTTGGATTTTAACAATGTCATTTTTTTCACTTGATCCAAAAGGGTTTTGTCCCATGACATCTTGTTACCAACTCAGTTCTAATCACTGGTAAATCACACACTACAGAGAGTGAAGACCAAAAAGGGCTGATGTTCCAGCAGCTCTCAGTTATATCTCTTCTGCACAATCCTTCCTTCTGCTCTAGTGCCATGCTCTGGGGTTCAGCATATCAGCGTACATGATAGCAAAATATAAATTGTTCTGCACCATCAAAGATACTGCTCTTTGCATGTCAATTGTCACACTATGTGTTGGTCTGTCATTTGTAAGGGCTGTGATTTATAATAAAGACATGCTTCTGTGGGGCGGTCTAAAGACAAGAAATGCATGCAAGCAGTGGCACGGACACTGTGCAGTGAGAGTGATTCTGTGCCAAGGTCTCCACACATTACTCCCTTCTGAGGGTTCACCTGCATGGCCAGAGGCATATTTGCAGTGGCAGAGCCGTAGGATGTCCTGATTCAAAGACCACTTAAATCCCTCCTCTGACAGACTTTGAATAATATTTGGGAGGCAGCTAGAGGAGGAAACTGAACGTTGCAGTCAGCCACACAAAACTAAAAAAAGCCCAGGTAAAACATCTGAGTTCCCCACACATATCTTTTTCTGATACAAAGTGCCAGTTCTGCTCCTAGGAAAGTCTGTCTGAAAGAACACTGACTGTGATGGATCTATTCAATTGGCTTCACGAGTGTATATACGTCATGTGTTAGGGGAACAGGTCCGTACTCATGCCTCTTGCTGCTTAGTCTACTTCTATTTTAAATTTCATGATTAGCTTAATATTCCAAGTTAGGATGCAGTAGGAAAGCTTAAAGCAATACCTGCTGAAGTCATAACTAAGGATTTCAAAGCAAGCTTACTGCCATGGGTTTTTACAAGACTGACTTTTTGGTCTAGGGATGCATAGCTGAAATGTCTATTTTTTTTCTTGGGAAATTGATGTTGCTATCTGTTTCCATGATAAAAAACAGTCTTTTTGCTCAGAGCTCTGAAATTTTATCTGTAATTTGTCTTTCCAGGCAGAGCAGATTCTAAAGGATAAAGCATCAGTGGGACTGACCCAAAGGGCAACATTTTAAAAGGTCAATAGTAATATTTCCATAAGAGTAAAAGGAACCATTGTTATTATTCCTGATACATTTTTGTATCTGAAAGTATCCAATGAGTAATTTTAAGTAATATTGTGCTCCAGAACTTTGTTGATTATAGATATATGAGCATTGGATTGGCGTGAAATAGTCTTCAACCAAGTTGTTAAAACCCCTTTTGTTTTGTGTTTTGTATAATTCTTTGGCTATAGTCTTGTCCTAGTGTTAATAAAAGCTATTTGAAGTAAGCTCTTTAAATATTCTGAGGGGGTTTTTTTTGCTTGTTTTATTTTTTAATCAGTGCTAAAAAGAAGTGCAGCTTTGAACATGCCACCCTGGTTGGATCATAGGATTCTGACTGTTAAAAACTAGAGGGGGAAGCATGGTGAAGCTGGAGTGCATAAAAAAGGAACCACAAATGTTAATGTAAAAGTAATGTTACATAGCAGGCTAAAACACACACAGAGCAGAGCATTGCAGAGCTCCGGCTCTAACACCAAGCTCATATTCTATAGTTCCTTTGGCTCATTGTCCTGAGGCGTTGCAGAACACATAATTCCCCTCCCAGTGAAGCAATTTAAATAGTGCATGCACTGTTTTGAAAGCTGTAAGGCCCCTACTTTGTGGGCGGTGGGGAATACCCAGCACTATGCAGCAATGCTCTGGACTGTGGTATTGCTCCAGCACTGCTGCTGTAAAACTCAGAGTTGTTACCTTGATAGAACAGACCTGTTTTGGGAAAGGCACCCACAAAAGCAGTGGAGTGAGGAAGGAGTGTTTGCTGTGAGCACATTTTGATCACTTGCACATTGTCAAAAGTAGCTCACGGATTGAAATTGCTTCTGTGTGTGGACCTTCGTGCACCTGAACTTGAAAACTGAGCAGAGAGGAGGGTAGCTGGGAAGTAGAGGCTCTTTGTTTGCACATGGAAACCCCTACCTTCTGGCACGTATCCAGAGCTGTTCCAGAAAGGGATTAAAACCAAAATGAAGTAAAACAGCATCCTACAATTTTAGCTTTTTTTTCATTCTTTGGAATAACACATCTCTTTCTTTTCTGAGGAAAAGGACCCCTAACCTAGAAACACACAGCTCCATTCCACCAATAAAATACTGTTTGAAAATCTGAACATGTTACATGTAATTTTCTTGGCATATTTCAAAGAAGTTCCATGCACAAAGAATCTCAATCTATCTAGTCTATCTATCTACTTCTCTGCTTTGCTTGTTTCCTGTGATTCCATTGTGATAAATTGCAGAGCCCTGTGATAAATTACATTCATCATGTCTTTCTGGCTGCCTCACCTGCATTTTGTACATTAAATCCTCTCTCCTGGGTCTACTTCTAACATTCCAGCCTTGTGAGAGATTCCAGCTAGACACTGTTGCTGCTTTAAAATCAACCTGCCATAATTGACCTTGCCTTTGAGAAGTGGAGGGTGTTTTTGGAAACCTTCAGACTAACAATGCATCTAGGAATCTCCTGTAGATGGGTGGGAGTGAATTCTTTCAGATTCCTTCTCTCATGTTTTTTCACTGCTTCCCCTGGAGATCCTCCTCCCCAGGAAAAATCTTTCTTTCCACTGGCAGCTTTGAAAGGAGTAGCAAGAGTTGGATGGCTCTTTGTCAGAAAGGGTAAATAGTGAGATAAAACTGAGTGAATATGTGCTGAGCCACTGCTCTTCTCCCTTATTTCCTTCTCTTTTTCTTGACGAATAAAAGGAGAAGGACATTAAAGTTGTGGAGTTTGGTTTCAGTATGCTAGAGATACTTTATATTTATTTGTTTGTTTGTTTTTAAAGAGAAAATTTTAGTTTTTACCTTTTCTGTCGTGGTGCCCAGGTACAGTACTTTATTCGTACAGGCCTCCTGAAGACTTGTAAAATAGGATTTCACAATTCTTGTTCACACCCTTTTCTGGGTGTGCCTGTAAAAGGGAACAGGTTCAACAAAAACCCAAAATGAAATTCTGTATTTTACTAGAAGCTGAGTAAGGGCATGTATCCAGGATTTTGTGAAAAATTTATATCCTTAGCTTGTATGCTGCTTCTGGCTGAACTTCTCAGTCCACACATCACCGAAAAATACCCAGCTTGTTATGGCTGTCGTATGAATGTCTTCATAGATTGTTAATAACTGAATAGCACATTCATGGTAAGATCCTAAATTACCTCTCTTGTGACATATTTTATGTACGAACAACATAATCTGACGCTATTCAGATGGTTATAGCATTTGAATGCATTGTTCTTTAGCTACCTAGCTATCTAGCTATCTTTAGCTATCTAATTTAATTAGATATTAGTCTGTGATAAAGTTATTCATTGTTACCAAAACAAAATATCAATCAATCAATCAATCAATCAATCAAAGGTAAACGCATACATTAAAAATATTTATGTTCTCCCAAGTCAGTACAGGTTCATTTTCCATACTCACAGTATCTACACTAGCTATGACAGTGGCCCAGCCTAACTGCATGAAATTCTGCCAGACTCCACACATGAACAAAGAGTAGGAAGACAACTGGCATAATTTGTAATATTTTCTTCTCAACTTTCTATTCATTGTCTAAATTCTGCTCTTCAACTTTGGCTGTGTTAGGCAACACAACCAGTGAAAGTCTAACATTTTTCTCTGTATTTTAGGTAACATAGTTTTGAAAACCTTACTGGAACATCTGTAGATAATCTAGTATTGAGTCTATAATTGATCTAGTCTTGTTACAATTGATTTGACCTACAAACAGGGATAAATTAGATAATTCCTTGTTCTATCTACCGAATATGGCAGGAAAAATAACAACTGATTCTTAGAAAACAAAACCAAAAATAATCCTGCAAATGACCTCTCTCATTCTCTGCTGCCTCTCCTTCTCCCTTCAAAATTATGTTATAGAAATATGTATTATGTTAGCTGAAATGCAAATGTGTATTGTCCATCACTAGGTCTGATGTGTAGCAGTTCTGTCTCTGCCACCTGAGCCAGAAGGAACCAGTCCTGGCTCCTTTTGAGCTACTGCCTGGAGTGGGTGTTTGGGCTCGTACTGGAAGTCGAATACATAATTTAACAGCTGCAGCAACATCTCTAAAAAGCAAAAACAGCTGAAAAACTTCAAAAATGAATGTGTACTCCAGTTCTCCTTAAAAATGTCCAACAAATTATTTCTTGAGAAGCATCATCACAGTGTAGTGTTGTCTTGCAATGAACTCTTTCCATCTTTGTTGACCTATGACAGCTCTTGTTATCTCCTTTAGAGCCTGTATTTGAACTGGAAACGTAAATCTAGTGAGATCAGACAGCTCCACCTGAATCCTCTTCATAATATCAAAATTTTCCCATAGCCGTGGTTGCTGTCCTTTTCTTCACTGTAGCTGTAAGTAACTCTTTCTTTGGTTACTGCTTCATGGCACATCATAGAAGAGTGGTCCTGGTCACAGGCTCTTAGTGGAACTTGCTGCTTCTTGCTGCTGCTGAACGTGTCTTCTATGATTTCTATGGGAATGTAAGTTGTTTATTGATTGAGCTGATAAGACCTGCTGAGAACTGATCACGGATAGCAAGCATCTGCTGTACAGAACTTTTTAAGTTAGGGGAAAAATCTGCGAGAAAAAAAATTTTATTGATACTGAAGTGCTGACAAATGGTCAGTACTAGGGTACACCATGTCTCTCTGTCTTCCATTTCAGTAGGAAATAGAGTTACTCTGAATAGAAAAATGGCTCAAAGTGAATTACTTTTTGAGCACTTTTTACAGCTGAGTGGTTTGAAGAAATAATTTTATTTTGGTGGCACTCAACACGAAAATCCATGATCCTTGTAAACACCCAGGGTTTCATACTCACAACAGCCACAGAAGCAGGCCTGTCGTTGCCTCTTTTCACAGATAGGATTAAAAGAGTTGTTTGAAGATCCACAAAGAGCTTGTAGCTGATGGAAAAATCTCCAGAGCTACAGTCTTTATGCCAGCACCCAGACTGTCCATGTGACTATATTTCTTCCAGATGCCTTCACATTATAAAGTAAGTGTGTGTGTATTTGTGACTTCAGATGCTGAATCTGCCTCTTCTAATTTTAGCTCATTGTTTTGAGCTTGCTTGTTCTCTGGCATGTGTGTTACTTACTGGAACATTGCTAAACAACAAAACCTTTTATTTATTTTTTCAAAGAAGACTCTATGAGCATATAGAGGAGATGTGGGATTTTTATGAATCATATCCTGTCGTTTCCTTGTGTT